>CAIGRN010173974.1:0-12229 GCA_903798345.1 Fraxinus anomala
TTATAATTTTGACTGTGGAGTCTATCAAATTTAGAAGAGATTCCAATAATCCAAGAAACCTTAATCACCATTCTTGCCACATGTAACTTATTTCGCTTCATGCTTGCCACGTGTTCCTTGTTTCAAGCCCTATTTGGTCAACATAGAGCCCATTACTCGTGAGTTTTTAGGTATGTGAAAAATTGTGATTTGAACATGCTGTCGAGCTGTCCAAAGATTATCTCTAGCTCTAAGCATTACAATCCAAGACGCTCCTAATTTCGTAATTGGAGGAACCCTAATTTTATTGCAGTTTTAATGAAGACACGAGGTTTTTTTTTTATTCTTTGTTATCAATTTTTGTCTTTTCATTTTTATGTTTTGATTTGTGTTGTGCGTTTTTTGAATGTGGCAGTGAGAACTAGGAATTAAGACAAAAAGATTTTATTTTGTTCGTGATTCATTTGTGGGTTTTATTTGGAAATGGGAGATTTTGTGGTTGGATTTTCTGATATTTTTTTTTCTGAATTTTGTATATTTAGAGGAATGAAGATTTAGTTTCTCACATTGAATACTAAACCTTTTGATCTTTGCCTGTTATTTTTAAATTTGTAGATTCAGGCGCTTTTATATTTATACATTTTAGATTTACATGCTTAAGATTTTAATGTCAAGTTTATCTTTACCTAGTGACTATAAAATACAAGTAAATAGGTGATATAAAGTACATTCAAGTGTCCTCAGAATTTTATCTTGCGATTAATGTATGACAAAATTATTACATTTTTACAATCTAGACTTGAACGTGTCCGTGTATGTTTTCTTTGAATTTTGGGAGTCAGGGTAAAAAGTCTGCAGCATAATTAATTGCAAGTTTGTCAAAAAAGTTATAAGATTATAAAAATAGAGTTTCGCCAATTTATGAACAATTATAAACTTCGCCAAAAACACGCACTAAGTAGAAAGCAGTAGAAAGTTTAGATGTTTCCAATCATGGAAAGGGATTCTAGATTGCATAACCGTTGTAGATTCTGTTGATGGCATTTCAAGCGTGAATGTATTTTTTTTGAGCGAGTCAGAATTTAATCTATTATGTTCTAATAGCTATGGAAAGAACATGGGGTGATTGCTTTGATGCGAAAGAGGATTCAAGGCTAGAAAAAGGTGCTCAAATTGGTCAAGTTGATGACACAGATCGAAATGATGATTGTTGTGGGCGCTGTGGAGATGTAGGTCAACTGATATGCTGCGATAGCTGTCCATCTGCATTTCACCTAGCATGCTTGTTTGAGCAGGTTTTTCTTTGCTTTCTTTTGTTTCCTGAGGTTTTCATGAACTTTTCCTCATTGCATTAAAATTATAAGTATTTACCTAACATTTTCTTTTTTGATTTTAATAATTACTGGAATGAGTGCAAACATTTGTTTCCATGCACACACTTCAGTTAATGTGTGCCTGTACCTACGAACAACGTCCTGATAGATGAAGCCATTGCTAGTTCTTAATTCTAGTTGCCAGATTTATGGATGTCCAATATTGATATGCATTGAGAGGTTTGTGGTCAACATGAACCACGCTGAAACTAAAATCATTGTTCAATTGAGCCTGGCCAAATCTAGTGTACCTGATCTTCTCCATGCAGATTTTTGCATAAATGGTTCGAGTAAGAGAGTTTGGAAGATGTGTTCTCCTTACTCATTTTTCTGGAAAGAGGCTCGATCTTTGAACAAGGCGATTGATGTTTCTAGTGCAACTGGAAACTGATGCATTGATATTTTACTTATTTATTTATATCTCTTTAACAATTGGGCCTTTTTTCTTTATATTCAAGCTAAAACACACATGCCTTTAGAAATCAAGGATTTTGTAGTTTGTGTTAGCTCAACTATGTTTGCCAACTCCATGAAATATGACTTTTTGTGTCATTGGATTTTATATGTACACATGTCCTGCTTCGCATGTTGGCAAATGAGTATTTTTTAATTAAATTTTGGTCATCCATAGTTCTTTTCTTTTAGCTTTTTGCTTAATTATCTTTAACTGTCTTGGTTTAACACTGTATTAATTGTTTAGCAACTATATGGTTGAGTGAGTTATAGACATTGAAATTTATATAAGGTTGCGTTTGGAGCGGAAGCAAATTTAGTTGACTCATGGCCTCTTCAAAGACGTTGCAAGCACACAACTCACCAAAAGTATATAACATTGGGCAATAAGTAGACTCATGTAGCTGGGTTGGACTTGCAGTTGGTTCATTTTGAAGTAGAGATGGCAATGGGGAGGGGGCGGACGGCCATTACTATCCTCGCCTCCTCGGGGATTTTTGGAAGGCAGGGATTAAAATTCCAATTCATCGCCCCGTTTAGTTATTTATTTTTAATATTATTAATTTATTATTATAAATACATTTAAAATTGAAAAATGTAAAAAATAAAATAAATAAAAAACATTTGGGACGGGTTTGCGAAATTCAGCTGGGGCAATGCAGGTCTGATCGGGTTGGGGGCAGAGATGGAAAATTTTCCCATCCCTAATTTGAAGCTAATTGAAAAATAATATAAAGAGTTAAACAAATCTAAGGTGTTCAAGCTTGGCTTGTTAGTAAATGAACAAAACCCAAATGGCCAAGCTTAGTTTAAAGATCATATATGATGGTTTAATGCTTAATTAGTTTTGGAAGCATTCAACCTTGTTCAAAAGGATCTTAGAAACTCATCCAAGTCAGTTTTAAGCTTCAATTTATGTTTCTGAATTTTGTGGATCAAATTATTATTATGGTCGAAAACAAGATTCATTTGGTCGAACCTTGTAGGACCAAGATCATAAATGTAACTAAACTAGGTGTAGAATGACTAGTGCATGATTTCTTTGAAAAATGGACTGAACTTAGAATATATACCTATTTGGAAGATCGACTTTCTTTGTTAAGTCAAATCCTAGACAACTTGAGGAAATTTTTACTTGTTTCCTTATTTAATAATGGTGTGTTCGAGCCTCATTTTTCGAAAGAATGTATTTTGTAATATTGATTTTTTTGAGAATGTATGGTTAAAAAATAGGGTTGAAAATGAGAGGCGCGAAAAATGATTTTTTATATAATGGGGCTCAAACATATACTAAAAAATTTAATCTAGTTTTCAGTACTATGTACTGGGCAAATTATTTTAATAAAATGAAAGAAACATTATTTTAATTAGTTTTCAGTACTAGGTATTAATATGAAAGAAACATTACTTTAGGTTTAATTAAATTTACTCCATAAATCCTAACATGGTATTGAAGAAATATTTAAACGATATCACGTGGTCATATCTAACAACTTTAACTCTAAGATCAAGTAGTTCAATAAGGTTCAACAAAATTTTAGATCAAGTGGTTCAAGTCTCATTTAAATGAATTGTACGTGTATTATGCTTCAATGAGGAAAATAAATCTTGTTGATGCACGAGTGAGCATGTTGAAAATATAAGTGTTGTCATATCTAACATCTTCAACTTTGAGATAAAGTGGCTCAACAATAAACTAGCGCTGTTAGAACTACCTCGACCTTACCGATTCGACTGGTGAAATGGGGAATCGGGTCCAAAACCAGATCGGTTAGGCAGAAATTAATAGCCATATTTTAAAAGATCATCCAAAACTCATCGACCCGTCCGGTTTTATGAAAACTATTGACCTGCTTCCAGTTTCACTGGTTTAAATTTATGAAAACCATGAGAAAACCCGTCTTTTGATTTTTTGCAAATTTATGAATAAATTATTTATTTAATTTTTGAAAATCAACAGGGGACCTGGTTTGGCTCTGATTCGACCTTTTGATCCTTTTTTTTAATCAATGTGCTGGTCGATTTTTAAACATTAAATATCAAAATGCAATTACGCAAATTCAGTGAATAGATAAAATCGACAATACAATGTACGGAGGTTTCTTCACTTGAATTAGCTTCTTATGCGTTGGTTGTGAATATCCTTTTTACCAGATATAGGCACAAGAAGAGTTTTTAATCAATGAAATATTATGATCAAACATAATATCATACATTCCATAAATTTTAGATCTCCCCAAATTATTATTAATTACTGGCCGACTTTATGAGAATAGATTCATAGCTTACCTACTTTATGACCTTGATCATAGATATTGTAGGTGTCTTTGGCTGAAATTATCAATGACATAGTGAAAATTGTAGACTAGTGAGGGGACTTATAAATAACAATCATCCTATAGCTATAACAACCACCAAACTCACCCCTTAAAACTGGCTTATAATGGTGTGATTCCCAATTGGTTTTTAACCAACGAACTAAGTCTCAATTTAGCGGTGTAGGCTACTATTTACATTCCACCTCTCTTTTTAGAACTAATGTCCACGACGGCCATATTCATAGTTAGGTGTAACCAGTCTTTTACTGGAAGTAGTTTTCCCCGGGTCATCCCGTCGGCATCGAGGGTCTTTCTGAGAAGGGTGCACCTCTCTTTGTGAGTTACCCTACACCCTTGGTGATGTAGGACAATTGAATTGTAGGTGTCTTTGGCTGAAATTCAATGACATAGTAAAATTGTAGAATAGTGAGGGGACTTATAAATAACAATCATCCTATAGCTATAACAACCACCAAACTCACCCCTTAAAACTGGCTTATAATGGTGTGATTCCCAATTGGTTTTTAACCAACGAACTAAGTCTCAATTTAGCAGTGTAGGATACTATTTACATTCCACCTCTCTTTTTAGAACTAATGTCCACGACGGCCATATTCATAGTTAGGTGTAACCAGTCTTTTACTGGAAGTAGTTTTCCCCAGGTCATCCCGTCGACATCGAGGGTCTTTCCCAGAAGGGTGCACCTTTCTTTGTGAGTTACCCTCCACCCTTGGTGATGTAGGACAATTGGCGTTAGAGTTCGAAGAAGAGTTAGATCGAACATTGGTAAAATGAGATGTCTCGAAGAAACGGTCATAACTTTTTGCACCAGTATCAGAATAACTATTATAATATGTTTTCGGAAACGTCTCACAGTGCTCTATAATGTCCCAACCTAGGTTCCCGGTTGATGTCATTTTCAACTTCAAATTCACAGTTTAAGGCAGCCTACCGTGCCATTTAAGTTTTCGCATTTTAATTGTTTTAATTAAGTGGATGTCTATTTTGGTCTTTTGCTTAAATTAGGGTTTTCGGAGACTATTTAAAAACTCCCTATTTTCTTGAATAAGACAATTCCCTTTTTGAGATTAATTTCATGAGAACTATATTATTTTTCCTTATCAGGGATTACGCTAGTAAACCCTAGAACTTCCGTTCTGCGTCACTTGGATCCTTCTATTGCCTGAGGAAATATTTTTAATGGTCTTTACAATATTTAATAATTTATTGGTTGATGGTAGCTTGTTTTCACAAAAATCTTATAGTTTCACTATTGTACAATTTAACATAAGAATTGCCGTTCTTCGTTAAAATGAATTTGAGTGTATGTGTAACTTTCCTCTGTATGGTCCCATTGCACAAAAATAGGTCTTCTATATCTTAAAAATGCACTAAAGAAACACTTTTTGAAGAACTTTTGGGGTTACATAATAGTGTTCATCCAAACAAAATGAGCACCAAGCATTAAATGTTTACTAAAGAATTCTTAACAAGTACATTTGTTTATGGAAAATTCGCCTATTTCGGATCAGAATGTAAATTTCTCTTTTCTTTGAAATTNACAAAAATAGGTCTTCTATATCTTAAAAATGCACTAAAGAAACACTTTTTTAAGAACTTTTGGGGTTACATAATAGTGTTCATCCAAACAAAATAAGCACCAAGCATTAAATGTTTACTAAAGAATTCTTAACAAGTACATTTATTTATGGAAAATTCGCCTATTTCGGATCAGAATGTAAATTTCTCTTTTCTTTGAAATTCGAAACGGAATATTTTGTCCAAACAGTTGTAAAATGTGTTAAATTTATTTATGTGCAAGATTCATCCTATTTATGGTAGTGGGCCAAAAATAGAAGTGCTAGGCTTATTTTCCGGTTTTCACACCTCTTTTTTCCTCTGCTGCCCTTTTTCATTATAGATCACTTTAGAGATATAGAATCATGTACAAGGAACTCAACCTGCTTTATTCTTTTCTCCAGGTGCTGCCTGAAGGAAGCTGGTATTGTCCACAATGTCGTTGCCTGATTTGTGGGGATGTGGTCAATGATAAAGATGCTTCACAATCTCAAAGCTTTTTTAAATGCTCACAGTGCGAGTATAAATGTAATTTTTCTCTGAATCTTTGAAGGGTTGTTATATCGGATTTCATGCAAATAAGGGACATGAAAAATAGGCTAGGGCATGGTTTAATCTAACTTTTAACATCTCCGAAATATAAGTGAAATATTTTTGTTAGAAATTAAGGACGAGATTATATGACACAATATGAAGTAGCAATCACAATACTAGGAGAACACAAGAAATTTGGCAGAGGAAATGAGAATTCATTATGATATGGAGAAAGCATACACAGATATTGTGTTTAATATATTGTGTAACTTATTCTAAAACTCAGACAAAGTCATATGAAAGTCGTACGATTCCTGGAGTATATATAAGATCCAAAAGAATATGTTTTAGATGGAAAGGGGATTAAAAACAAGTCAGAAAAATAGAAACAAAACTTTTCCAAATAAGGCTGATGCAGTGGCAGCCTCGCGCCAGGTGAGCCGCTCGCGGTGCTTGAGCGATAGCCTAATGCCAAGTGAGCGGCAAACCGGCGCTGCCAATGGCGTTCAAGCAGTGAGTTTCGGTCCCAAAATTTGTTTCTTGGCGCCTAGGCGTTGCTGCTCCAAACATCCAATTACCAACTTTGATCCCTCTTTGACTCCTTTTTTCAACCGAAACACGAACCAACGTCGGAATTTGGGTCACATATTCAACAATTTCTATACTTGTTTATGAAAACCAGAGAAGCTAACTTTTTAATGCATGAAAACAGATCATGAGACATGCATGCAAGGGAAGGGCTTGAAATTTGAATTGGCCTCAGATACCTGGTTCTGTGGAGAATTGTGTCAGGAGGTAAATCATTGGTTTCCTTGAATGAGTTCAGTTGAATATATCTAACAGCCTTGTTAAAATAAATAAATAAATAAAATAAAAAATTATTGCATATTGTAAGTGAAGGTAAATAAGTCAAGTATTGTTTCTTCATGTGGCTTCCCTCTAATATGAAATGAGCCACTCTTTCATATTTTTTGTTTGTTTATTAATTTGAAACAGTTCTAGATCTGTCGTGAATTATAAATACATTGTCGGTAGTTCTGTTTAGCAGCATCACACACAGGCAAGCTTATATATATAAGTTCTGGATAGAACTCGGTGATTTGATATGAAGAAATCCTCTCTCATTCTCAAGTTGCCATGTTATTTTAGTGACACAGATTGTGGGATGGTAAATGTTTGCCTTTTTAGTTATTGCTTTATGATTGTTAGAGATTTATTCTTTTTCCATGTGTGTTAGTACTCTACAGCTGAAAACACTGTGATTCCCAGTTTTACATCTAACATGCGTCTTATGGGCTCTTTTCTTGTTCAACTTCCCCCCAACAAAGTACCCATTCATGTTTAGGAGTTGGTAATAAGCTCGTGTTGCTAGATTCTGCTAGTGCTAAATTGATTACTTGTGATATATATTTTAGACTACATTGAAGAGGTTGCAGCAAGGATCAAGGCCATGCATAAAAATCTTGTAGAAATTTATTAAAGAGATTAGTATCCTACGTGTGATAAAATTAAATGATCTTATCATGTTGTCCCAATGGGAGTATAGTATCCGAAAACAGACCAGTCTAAATCTCTGTTATTGTTGAAAGCAAGTGATGACATTGGTCAGGGAAAAGACGTAGTTTCTGGAAGGTGTAATAAATGAGATCTTATTAATAAATTTTAGGCAATTAACCACGGACTTTTTAGATATCTGGCCTTTGTCATAAGTGAGAATGAAAAACAAAAAAAATGAACTTGTTCCTCTTTTTAGAATGTGAGTTGTTAATGATGAATATTATTATAATTGAAAATTTACATTTTTTATGAAGAAGGTATCATTTTTATTTCCATTACTGCTACATGTTTGGAAGACTCTTCTATTGCAGTATTTGGCTTTTATTTCACATCTGTAATATTCTGATTCTGCTGGTTTTAATTCCCTGTGCAGGTATACTCAGGTCTTCAGTCTCGCATTGGGGTGATAAATCATCTTTCTGATGGCTACTCTTGGACACTTATTAAGTGCATTCATGGCGAGCACAAAGTTCATTCTGATAAGTGCTTAGATGCTTTGAAGGAAGAGTGCAACTCAAAGCTAGCTGTTGCAATCACGATTTTTGAGGAATGCTTTCTTTCCATGGTTGACCCAAAAACAGGCATAAGCATGATACCTCAAGTCATGTACAACAGAGGGTACTGATGCTCTAGAAATCCTTTTGTTTTCTGCACTTACACATACCTTGCTTCTCTCTCTCTCTCTCTCTCTCTCTCTCTCTCTCTCTCTCTCTCTTTATTTCTTTTTTTTTTCTTTTTTTTCCACCACCACTTGTTGCACCATCCTAGGTTTTTCATTTTTGTGGGTTTAGATTCACTAAGTTAGCAATCACAGAAATATATCTATGTTTCTGAAATCAACTCTTACAATTAAGTTCTATCCCCTTCAGATATTATTTTATGCTCTTCAGAATTTAGCAATCACAGGCAGTTGTTGTTCTCACAAATAAATAGTCAGAGCATTGCCTATAATCCATATTCTGATTATTAGAGGTTTATTATTTACGGCTAATTAGTGTACTAGTTTCCTTGTATAGCCTTGTATCCTTATAGCTTTGTAATATTCAATATATTAAGGAGAATACACATGAGAAATTCATTCCATAAAATTGGCATGGTATCAGAGCCCTAAAATTACCTTCTCGAGAGCGTGAAGTTGCTGTTTTAGCTAAGGTTTTCGTCTTGCAGAAGCACTTGGTACCCTATTCATCGTAATCAGCACCTCCTGTGGTCAGTTGTTCCCTCATCGTAGTCGGCGTCTGTGTTTGGCTCGCAGTTCATCGTAGTCAACACAGTCTGTGGTCGGGCTTCGCTTTTTCAAGCCCCATCTGAGGGTGTGTAGTTAAAATCCAAGAGAAATCTTGATCCAAACTCAATTTAATCAACCAAACAAACACCAACCGAAGAGGCTCCGACCACAACTTTAAGACTCTGGTTACCACTAGTTTTCACCCCACAAAAGAGGAAGACAATGGTAGCAATATCACAGAAGGAGGAAGAAAGGAGGTGCAATGCTTGAACTCTCAAACGAACCACCAAGAACAGCTACCTCACCATTTCTCCTCTATTTCACACACACATCCCATGGGCTACTATATTGGTTAATTAGGTCACCAAATATGGCCCAAGTCAAGTGGACAAACCAAAGTATTGGTCCTCCAATAGAAGGGCTAATATTAAGAATAAATGGGCCAACTAATATCACCATCCAACTCAATAACTTGGGTCATCCATGAATATTGGGCATCGAGCAACATTAACTCAATTAAGTTACTTTTAGTGGCCTCAAGTTGTTTTTGGGTTGAGCCATCACTTAGGTTTCGATATAAATTATCCAACACCGGTTTAACATCATCGACTGTGATTTATTGGGTATCAAAACCCAACAAATCTCCATCCTGATACCCAATCAACATGCAAGTAATCAAAACACAAAATTAATACTTGTATAAAGGTAACCAATAAAATTGGGATCACAAACCTTAGCTCAAGTTTCAAACCCAAAACACATAACATACCTGCTCCATATGCTCACTAGGGAGAAGATCAAGAACACCCAAGTAGAAGCAAATATTCACAATAATCAATCAAGAACAAATAAATATGCGATGAAAATATAACATAGGGTAACACACAAATTTTTTCAAAACACATTCATATAGAGCAAGAGATTAACACCAAGTTAATCAACAAACGGCCAACACATATACAACAAATGCATAAATGACCCCACGAAAAGATCTTACCACACTTATCCTATTATATTCCGTGTTGCTCACACCTCGAGAACACATATCTCCTCTCATCGTCTATCATGCTCATTAGACCGATCACTCAACTCATGTCTAACTGGTAAACCATAATAGATCTTAAGTCCACAAGATAATTCTCTATCCCACATCACTTCTTCCAACCTAAGTGGATAATAGTTCTCTACCTAACAGAAGTGATATAAGTGTCCCTCTCACACTCCACTTGTACAGGGTCTTTCACGGATAAATGATTCCAAAATTTAATCACAACTCCATTCGTAATCCAAATGTCACATTACACATCCCTGGTACAAACCACCAATGTACCCCTAGACATCTATACTTCACCTTACCAAAAGATACACAACATACTGTTAATGCATCTCAAACCAATTATGGCAAAAAGCAACACCTTTGGTGACCAGAAAGGATAGAGCTCAATTTAAATTGACCCACGCACCACAAGGTTACTCCAACACCAAAGCTCAAGAAATTCACAAAGGATTGGATGAAAGTGGCACTCACAAAGAGAATAGAAGAAATAGTTGGTTACTCCACAACACTCACAAAAGAGGCTCACAAAGAGGAAGAAGATAACCGAATAGGCTCACAAAGATAAAGGAGAAAATGGTTGTCCATCTTTCTTCTCATTACCACATTGTCTCACACCACTCACAGAACAAAATGGAGTAAGCCATAGATCTCAACCCACTATGTATGCAAACACATTACACAAAGTAATAAGATTACTCTAATTCATGCAATTGTACATATCAAACATATTGAAAATGTAACATATCAACATTGCAAGTAACTAATCACACATGCAGAAAGGATTGCACACAAATGCACATACAATAACCATGTTTACTCTCAATAAACCTCACTCAGGTCATAACCCATTGGCAACATTTGTCTCACGTCTCTCCTTATTTTTTCTGTTATTATCATTCATAAGAGAGTCTGTTTCACCATGTCAAAATTTTACTGCAGTTAAAATACATTTTACTTTTCTCACTTGCATTAGACCTACATTTTCCATCAAAAGTTTTATAAAAAAATATTTTGTTTTGTCAAATTGAAAAATCACATTTTTTCCATTAGAAAAAACACAACTCAAAATGTGTTGTCATTTTACCAAAAATACTCAAAACACAAGATACAACCAATAATGACCACAAGAAGAGTACTGACACAATTTACACAGTAAAACATTCCTAAGGTCACATGCAACTCTAATAATGAAAAAATTAATTGACAACAAATTCACAAAGAATTCAAAGTAAAGAATTAACAAGTAATTCTTAGTCTAGTAATAGGCAATGGTTATCCCTTCACGGTAATCTCAATCCTAATGTCACCTCACAAGATGACTTCTAATGCAAAAAGTAAATTGTTACACTACACGATAACCATAACTGCAATAATAAAATGGAAAGAACACGATACCAAGTGCACCACGTTTGAAGGTCCATAAATATCGAGAGATGCAAATTCACTACTTTAGTACTGCCATTAGTCGCCCTAAAGATTCTAACAACCACGGCAACACAAAATAGTACCCAGCACCGGGATGTCGGAGGGAAAAATTGTCCAAATTTCACTATATCATCCAAAATTGAAATCCAACAGCACCGCAGGGTCTGTCTTATTGTCAGAAACATTATGTCTTTTGATGTTGTCGTCGAAATTCGATTCACGCACTAGTGCCAGAGCCCCACGCGCTGTCACCAGCCACTACGCACTCCAGCTCCAGCTATGCCTCCACTTGCTGAGTCCACCAGTGTTGTCTGTTTCTCCAACAAGCCACTGGTTTGGCTGGAAAATAGAAAATCAGATTCAGTAGATTGAAGAAAAATCCCAATTTTTCGTCCTTGTTTTCTACCTATTTTCCAACCTCGATTTCTACCTGTTCCAACTGGTTTTTGCCACAAAAAAGTATAAATTTCTCAATAACACAAGCTCTGATACCATTTGTTGTTAAAATCCAAGAGAAATCTTGATCTAGGTTCACTTTAATCAACTAGACAAACATTAACCAAGGAGGCTCCGACCAACATCTTTAACACTCCAGTTGCTACTAGTTTTCACCCCTACAAAGGAGGAAGTCGATGGTAGCAATATCACAAAAGGAGGACAAAAGGAGATACAATGATTGAACTCTCAAATGAACCACCAAGAACGACTACCTCACCATTTCTCCTCT
>CAIGRN010173986.1:0-12086 GCA_903798345.1 Fraxinus anomala
AGTTGGTAGAAAATCATTTTTAATTGTACCAAATGTATGGCTATATGTATCAGCCGTGTTCCATCATTTTTAGTACTGTGAAATATATAATTTTCCCTCCTCTGTGTTCTACAATCCATCAATTGGGATATTGGTGGTTCTCAGCTGTGGTTGCAGGAGGGATATTCGGATATCATGGGTACTATTATATATTGGATATTCACATGTGAAAAAAGAAAGGTGACATAATAGCAAGCTTATGCTTGCAAGTAATGAGCACAAAATTGATATTCTTCCGCAAGTAATAATTGATAGTGTCGATATGTTCAATGTCTGGGTTTTAGGAATTTTTATAATGTTTATTGACAAGTAATATAATTAACTACTGATCTGATAGTGTACAAGGATCAGTTTTTCTAATTTATGTTCTAATTTTTTTAATTTGCAATGCACATAATGAGCACGAACTAGGTACAATATGCTGCAAGTACTGTTTGATATTGTTATATCATAGAACATCATGACAAGCTTCGTACATGTGCTAAATCACTCAACAGCTTCGAAAGAAACTGTATGCCCTAATATCAGATAATGACAAGCTCAAGAAAACAAAATGTGAAAAGAATTTGAGAAACAATATATTCTAAGGAGAAAATGAGGAGAGAAAAAAAGGAAAGAAATTAATTGGCATGATCTTGTAAGATGGATGGAAGACAGAGCTAATAGAGAATGAACATCTTGAACTAATGGAGTTCGTCGCTTCAAGCATTACCTTCAATAGCTTCTCTTCATTATGACACCTTGTAATATCTCGAGTCATTCCCAGAAGATTTGTGTCAATTTTCTCCAAAGACTGCAGGTGAAGAAAAAATTTCCTCTTTGGCCTCGTAACATTGATCATTTTGTCCAATCCTTCTGTGACTACAATTCAAGGGCACTTCGTGCGATACACATTGCTCTTCTAAAACTAACCATAAAAGATATTGAAGATGTTATGGTCCTTGAAAAAATAAATATAGTGACATCAGTCCTGAATGTGGACATCCTCAGGTTGTTGAAGGGGGCATATTTGTGGGGGTTTCAACATATGCAACAGGCTGAAGCACATAAGCCCATGTTTGAGCCCCATTCTTTTTCCTTTTTTCCCATTCATTTTTCTACGGTACTCATTTTCAACCACACATTCTCCAAATAAAATAATATTATACACAAATCTAAAACATTTCATCACTTTTCCACCACACATTCTCTATCAATCACTATTCGAAAACTAATTTTTCCTAAAAAATGGGGGCCAAACACCCACTAAATCAGCTGAAGTGGTCTGAAATCTTGTCACAATTTGCATTCCCAAATGAATTTGGGCAACAGTCGAAGAAAAAGAACGATGATAATGAGACTAAATGTTGTGAAGATGTAGAATTTACTCCACTAATAGCTCAGCAGCAGATAATACGGCTAAATTCGGAGGCTTATTGATTCAAAGGAAGCATTTGATGCTCTTTACACATATTTTTGATGCACGTGGGACTAGAGAATCTCATTTACATATAATTTTACAAAAGATATAGGTCTCCTTCATGGAAACGGTCCAAAGGAATAAATCATTTTTCATTATGTACAATAAAGGTGGAAAAAAAGGTGGAATTGAAATAATTGCGAGGATGCTGCTATGCAATCCATAGTGCAAATGCAGATAAATTAGAACCATCAGATTCCTTGAAAATCAATTTTAGAAAGAATGATGCAGAAAATAAGAATTCCTTAAGGAGATACAATCAGATCCTTATTTGGATATGGAAAGAGGGCTTCAGTTCATCTATTTTAGGGTTTTAGGAATTTTCAATGACAAGTAAATTCACTATTGATCTGATAGTACACTATGATCAGTTTTTTCTCCTTTATATTCTAATTTTTGAATTTGCAATGTACATAATCACCACAAACTAGGTATAATATGCTGTACGCAGTGTTTGGTATTGCAATGGACATATTGATAAGCATTCAATGGTGAGATACAGATGTGTTCAATTTTATTTCCGTTCTAAAGCCAAAGTTATATACATCTACAAATTCGTCACAAAATCTATGTTAGTTAGTTAAGTCAGTTATAGATATTTTGTATTTTCAGCTGCTAGTTCATCATGATAGCCCATAGATTTATTCAGAAGTAAAGAAAGGGACTCCAATTACGAATGTGACGGAAAGAAGCATGACAGTTCACCAAGGAAGTCTGGTAGGACCAAGCAGACATTTGTGAGGAATAGACCAAAGCTGGTTAAAACGCTTGTTTATTGACCAGTAAAAATATTTAGTCGGCCGTATCTACGGTGACCACTTTTTTCCCAACCTTCCAAAAATTAGCCAGTGAAAACATTAGTTACCAACGAAAATAATTATTACTGGGCCTAGACGAGACATTTTTGCCGACAGGATGAAATGGGTCCTCGAATGTATTATTTTTGGGCCAAAAGTTTTTGCAGAGGATATGGGCGCAACAATTAATTTCACTTTTAGACCCAAAATAACATTTAGCTAGGGTAAGATATTTTTGTGCGTCTTCTCCATTTCTGGCCATGAATATCTTATCTCCCATTCTGGTGTCGTCCGTCTCTCTCCATTTCTGGCCATTCCTGGTGAGTGGTGAGTTATCTTGTATTTCAAAGGGAGATTTTTGCCCTTAGTTAATGCAAAAACCAAGGGAGGATTGGCATATTGGTGGTTGTCGGCTGTGGTTGCTGGTGGTGCCAACACTGTGGATTGACGGCTGTGGGGAGTGGGTGGCACTGGTTCTTTGGGGAGTGGAAATGTCACGTGGGAGATCAATGGGGAAGAAAAGGGAAGAGATCACACAGGAAAATAACTGGAAAGACGCAGCCAACAGAAACAACTTATAAGGGGGATGTGAATTCAAACGACAGCGTTTTGGAGACTTAGTTAAGTTTTAATTGTAAAACGTTTTATGTTTTAAAATCATGCTTCTTCACTATAGAGGTAAGCGGATAAATACGGTGTAAAGGGTTTTGGAAAGGGGTCTGTGAAATCAGATATTTATGTGGAAATTGTTGAAATCGTTCCACTCATCTCCATCTTCTATTTTTTCTCTTTTACCTTACCCCATTCTCTTTATTTTTGTTGGTGACATTATTTTACCGTTTTCCCCTTCCCCTTTCTGCTTTATCTTGTATTGGTTACTTGATTCAGCTGAGTTCACTGCATTTTCTGTGTTACGGTGGTTGTGACAGGAAATCTGGTGGTTTTTGGATTTAGAAGCAATACAAGATCTCCAATTCACATCTTTTGGGTGTTTTGTATAATTTATGCATTGGTTTTAATTACATAGAATTTGAAATTTTTGTGCTGATTTTTTGCGTCAGGTGGTGTTGGGGCTTGAAGTCTATTGTGAAAACCTCATGTTTCATAATTTACCATACATGGAAACTAAAGCATTTGAAATTGCATTTGCGAATTGCAGCTTTGTTGAAATAGCAGGTACCCAATAACTCATTCATATGGTGCTGGTGAAAATATTTTCTGGTGGTATTAGAGATCTCAATAAATTGGAATTGTAAAATTTGAAATGATCTCTTTTGTCTTCAAGCACTTGTTCTTCAGTTTCTCTCTTCCTGGCTTGCAATGGTATCTGAACACGAGTTTTTTGATGGAAGACATATCGCTTTGTGTTTCTTAAGTGCAGTGCTGATTATTTTGATGGAAACTGGGAAGGTTCTTATGTCATGTTAATAAACCATGAGAGTTAGCATCATTTACTGAATTTATGACACATTCCATTATTCATATATTGAATTGCCAGTTGCATTTTTTTGCATTTTCCATAAACAAATAAAGATATCAAGATGGAAAAGATAGTGAATTTCTTCAATTGCTACAATCCTAAATCCAGTGCGCAAAGATTGGTAACCATATATGTGGATATTTCTCAGTGAATCTTTTGTTTTTAGTTAAAATTACATTTTTGTTTTAGGGATTCCGATTTTTGTTATTAATTAAAATTCCGTTTTGTTTGATGTTATCTCATTTTTACAACAAGGATTTAATATGCTTAGCATTTTCTTTCATATGTAGTTGTGGTCGAGTATAATGAAAATTTGTTTAGGTGAGTTTATTTTGTACCTTCACATCGTGCGAATGTGAGAACGAAATTGGTTAGTAAGTATTATAGGCCTTTTTTTAATAAAAAAATACATGTTTATACACTGACAGTTTAATTAGAGATAATAGGGTTTGATGTGCGTTTAATCCCTTATATCAATTCCACCCTCCAAATTGTACTAATTGATTAAATACTCGACTATCAATGAAGGGAGAAATAGACATTTGTACTAAAACGCTTCACATTTGGATTCAACAATGGCTATGGCTGTGGCTGTGTCACATGTTTGTAGTTTATCATGCAAAATGACGAGGAGGAGGCCCACTTAATGTGCAATAAACTAATTTTTCAGATTATAAGCACACTGAGACACAGGCTAGGTCACAAAGATTTGTAGTATCCGAATTAGGTAAAACTAGTTTATTTCAGTACTAGAGAGAGCTTGTGACCGAGTATACAGGATACAACTTAAAATTTTCTAAATCTACAAAATATGATATTGACTTGCTCCCGTATCGAGTTTGTAAAAGCTTACTCTTAAGCTAGTGAAATTAATTAATTTTTCTATTTTATTCTTTTACAGTATAGTCAATATGAACATATGCCTGTAATTATCTAAACAATAGGTTCATCACATGGGGAAAAAAATCAGGAAACTGCGCATTAAACGAGAAATGACTCTTCAGTTTATAAAGTGTTTTTCTATATCTAATTACATTTAACTTATTGTTTGTTGAATATTAATCTTAATAATAAAGTAAGTATTTAATATTTCTTTCATGTTGATCATGAAATAAATGCTCTGTCAAAGATGAAGCTTGTGTCTCGAGGATATCGACCTACCCATAAAAGAGGACAATACCCCTATATGTGTTTCACGAGGATAGCGCCCTTACATAGTTTTATACAAACTATATAAAACTATTGTGGCAACTGTAATTATAACGGCTGTCAATAGTTTTGGACAATAAAATGAAGAAAACATAAAAATCATGTTTATTATGTGGTCCAGAGTTATATCCATTAGTCCGCACCAAATATGCAGAGTAATTTATATTTTTAGTGTGATGAAAGCACTTACCAATATACTTCAATTGAAGTACAAAAAGGGGGGCTCAGTTCATATACCAACATCAACAACAACAAGATCCTCCAAAGAACCAAACACCATACACTGAGGTTGCCCAAATATGTGTAACCAACAATGGATTCTATCTCACAAACAGAAGGAGAAGGTGGTTGCACACTCACAAAGACGAAGAAAGAAGAAAGACACCGTTTGCTCAAGTTCACAGAAGAAAATGCTGCCTCTCTTTCCTCAATTGTGCTACACGTTCACACCACAAAGGTAAGGGAATATATGGGTCAAAAAGGGAAATGGGTTAATCCATATAAATGGGCCATGAACAACCATTACTTAAATATTGCTTCAAATGTATCATTTAGGTTTGGGTCTAGCTATTAATTTTGGTGTTGATTTCCTATTTCAATCATCGGCCAAAGCCTCTGAAATTAACCTTTAAACTTCATTGGCTTGAGATTTATTGGGTATCAACAAAAAGCTCAAAAAATCTCTGCTTTGATACATAATAAACCTACTAGCAAAGAAAACACCAAGTTAATATTTGACTAAGTATCCAAAATAAATTGGAAATCACAAACCTTACCAACGTCACGGACCCAAAACACATACCATATCTGCTTTATGCACTCACCAAGAGCTAATGTCCAACTTCAATACAATCAAAAATACATAGTGAATCAATCAAGAGAACATAATAAAACATATTTATATACATGCGATGAAAGCACACCATAAGTAATACACATATATCTTTTCAACATGTTCAACACACAGAGAACAAAAAATTAACACCAAGTTAGTCAAATAAATAAATATATGCAACCAATGCATAAATAACCCCAAGAAAAGATCTTACAACTAATTACCTTACCCCATTCCATATATATATATATACAATGCTCACTCCTCATGACTGACCTGTAATCTACGAATGACCCTGGGTCAATAGGATGTTTCTCTATCACTTTCTCACTTTGTCTCACTAACTAGCTAGAAAGATAATGGGGATCTCCACCTTAATATAGATGATAAAAATGTGACTCTCTTACTTCACCAATCAGGATTCTAACACATACAGGATTTCAAACATTTAATAACTTCTCCACTAGTGATCTAAATGTCATTTCTCCACAACTCCCCATGTATGTCACAAATGCACCATCAGCTATCTATTTTCAATATTACCAGTTAGCCCACTTACTACTAATGTACCTAAAGTGAGGACGCACAGTGTCAAACACCACAACATCAGTCCACAACTATGTATGCAACACGTTACACACAGTAACATGATCACTCTTAAATTTATGCAATTGTACATGTTGACCTCGTTTTTCGTATTGTTGATGTGGACAAGAGATACCAGGCCCACTCGTGTCCATGCAAACTAATTCCAATACGTATAGACTACTGATTACTAGTCAACAATATTTTGGATTTAAATGTGGGAAAAGCTTTATAATACGAGACGAGTATATTCGGGCACCGACAAGATATATGATCAAAATTGCACGATAAGGAACAATCAACAAAAACCAAACTAAAAGCCAAGATCGAATATCTTACTTTATCAACAAAAGATTTAACTCAAAAGGAAATAATGTATGGCTTAATGTAGATGTATTCGCATTACCCCAAATGACACAACCATGATATCTTTCATTGTGTGAATCTTACCACTACTTGTCCTTTGTTTTTCAACTCTCAACTTTATATCCTTCTTAAGGAGTCTATGACAATCTCATGTGTTAAAGAGTCCCTCCTGTAATTAATAGCATTTTTCACATTTTTATAAGCATCAGAAATAACATTCAACAAGATGATAGCTTTATACTGATACTTTTTCATCACTATTTGTAATTTCTTGAACCAATTTGTTAAAGACATCCAGATTGTCATCCAAATGTTTAAGGAATCAATTTTGAAATTAAAAAACCTTTCAAGTAGAAAAAGCAAATTGGGTGGATTTTAACGAATAAAGATCCTCTAATTTTTCCCACAGCTTTTGTGTAGAAATGTGTTTACCAACTTTTTCTCAAAATATCATCACAAAGGTGTAAAACAATAAAACTATAAGCTTATTCATCATGCTCCTTTTTGCTAAACTTCAGTTAAAGTTGTAGAAAATGTGCCATCAATAGCTTCACAAACTTTTTGTTGAATGAAATTCCTTTCATCATTTATTTCCAAATCAAAAAAAAAAAAAAAATATTACATTTGCTATTACAAATACCCAACTTAAAATGCGTTGTCATTTTACCCAAAAAAAAAAAATCAAAACTGCGACCACAAGCAGAGACTCAAATCACATAGAAAAGCCAATCAAACTTTCCCAAGATCGCAGGCAAACCTAAATGCAAAAACATGGCAACTAACATTAACAAAAAAAAAAATCTAAAGCATAATATATCAAGCTCACACAGAATTCATTACATCAAATTCATGAAGAATTCAAGTCACGAATTATCAAATAATATCCTAGGTCTAGCAACATGCAATGATTACACCACATGTAGCCCCCAAATCGAATTTTTACCCTACATGATGAACTCTAATGTAAAAAAGGCCAATGGCTTCCCCACACGACAACATTAAATGCAGTAACAAAAAATAAATATGATATCAAGCGGACCAATATGTGGGTCCATAAATTAATGAGAGATGCTAACTTTACGGCTTTAGGACTACCATTCTTTGCCCTAAAACTTTCAGCAACCAAAAAACAACACCTGACAATCAAACACTTAAGAGCATAATCATCCAGCTTTTAGAACATTATACGAAACACAAAACTAACACCACCAACATGTCTGAAATATAGCCAGAACAAACTATCTTCAAAGACCATCGCAATAATTATCGTCATGCAACGCTTTAGTCTCTACGCATGGGCCTCATGCATCGCAGTTGCTGCTATATATGGTGTCCGTTCGTCCACAAAGAGTGTGGTTCCGTAAAAAAATGGATTTCTAGGTTCGGTGTGTTGTTTTTTTTAATCGTTTTTCTACAAACCAGTCGTTTTCAATCGTTGAAGGAAGTACTTACCATTATACTTCAATTGATGTACAAAAAGCGGCTTAGTTTATATGCTAACATCAACACCAACAAGATCCTCCAAAGAACCAAAGCTCAACCTACAAATCATAAACTAAGTTTGTCCAAATATATGTATAACCCACAATGGATTCTATCTTACAAATAGAAGGAGAAAGTTGTTGCACACTCACAAAGAGGAAAAAAAAAAAAAAAGAAAGACACGGTTTGCTGAAGTTCACGGAAGAAAGCAACTGCCTCTCTTTTCTCAATTGTGCCACACGCTCAAACCATATATATAGGGCAGCCAACTAAATGGGAGAAAGAGGGAAATGGTTTAATCCATATAAATGGACCATACATTTAGTGAATGGACCACAAGCAACCATTACTTAAAATGTTGCTTCAAATGGCTCAGGTTTGGGTTGAGCTATTTGACCGTTTGAAAATCAGCAAGTGAACGGGATCGTGATCAAGTAATATAATAGTGTATAGAGTGTCGAACCTACAAGAACTAAGTATTCGATCGAGTTATAATTAATAGTAGCCTTAATCGAATATCAAATAAGGTTTGAGTTTTCTATACTAATATCTAAACTATCGATTAAATTAGAAAAAAGTATTGCTAAGATGTAGAATCTCCCTTATTAATCCAGTTTTAGCACAACAATTAAAATGACTCATTGTTATCATGCGAGTTGATCGAAGTTCCAAATCACTACAATATAAAAGAGACTAAATCTCAGCTCCCACGTGTTGCAATTTCTCATTGTCGTAATTCCAAGTTTTTTTTTCCAAATACCTGATTTCTTCTTCACACACAACTGTAAAAACTAAGCTGTCAGTTTTTTATCCATTTTTCACCCATCTTTTCCCTTTCCCCATTTTCACGCGAGTAAAATGGGGGTTGCATAATTTCCATTTTCGTGAATTCGTGGTCGATTGAAGCTCGCCTAAAGGCAAACTGTAGTCTGCATAATTTCCATTTTCGACCTACTTTCTTCTTCACACACAACTGCAAGAACTAAGCTGACAGTTTTTTATCCATTTTTCACCCGTCTTTTCCCTTTCCCCATTTTCACGCGATTAAAATGGGGGTTGCATAATTTCCATTTTCATGAATTCGTATTCTATTAAAGCTCGGCTAAAGGCAAACTGTAGTCTATAATTTCAATTTTCAGATTTAAGCTTTGCTAAAGGTTCGAGCTGTTGCATAATTTCCATTCAGTCTTTTCCTTTTCCCCATTTACACGCAAGTAAAATGGGGGTTGCATAATTTCCATTTTCGTGAATTCATGGTTCGATTGAAGCTTGGCTAAAGATTCAAGCTGTGGGTCTGCATAATTTCCATTTTTCGGTTGGGTTGAAGCTCGGCTAAAGGTGGGTTGTGCATAATTTTCATTTTCAATTTCCATTTTTTGAAGGAATTCTTGCTGGTGTTGGTTGTGGTCTATTTTTATTACGCGAATGCTTCTGTTATTTCAACTTTTACAAAAAAAGTTATTATGGAGATTGTTTGCTGTGGAAGGAGAAACAAAAGGAGGAACACTGAGACACGGGAGGGAGGCACAATTGTGTCTCCATGCACAGGAGACACCATCCGTGTCTCCATGGTGTCTCCGTGGAGAGACATAGTCCGTGTCTCCAGTGCGCACACGGAGGCACAGTCCGTGTCTCCGTGCGCACTGTGTGCACACAGAGACACCGCGTGGATTATGTGACATTCGTGTTTTCGTGTCCGTGAGGTGTCTTCGTGCGTACACGGAGACACACTCATTGCCACACGGAGACAAGGATTGAGGCACAGAGACACCATGCGCATACCGAGCCATGGAGACACAATGTCTCCGTATGACACCGTGTGCATGTTTGAGTGTGCGCACACGGAGAGTTGCCATGCCTAGTATTAAAAAAAGGGTGATTCTAACAGTTAGGTCATTCTTACATTTTATTTTGTTTTTATAGTATTTAGTTATTTGTATTATGGATGCTGGGACCTGTGAACTAGAAAAGAAGCACTGTGGAGCTAAATCTTCGAATGCACTACATAGAGAATTATATGCCGAGTCAAAGGAATCTTCGAATGCAAGACGTAGAGAATTATATGCTCAATAACAAGAATTACGTAGAGTGCATTGACAACAATTGTGTCTTCATAAAAGAATGCATCGAGGTACACATTATCTAGATGCCAGAAGAAAAGATTCCATAAGAAAAGCAACAGCAGTAGGAGAGGGTATTTCGCATCTAAGTTGTGAGTTTTTTCTTTTGTTGTATTAGTGTTTGTACTAATTAATTATATTACTTGGCTTATCTTAATTTTCCTTATCTAAATCATATCTTTGTATGTTTTAGGTGATGTGTTGGCTAGAAATGTTGATGATGTTCAAAAAATAGGTGACTTATACATCCACTTAGTTATATTAGTTGTTGGATCAGGTTTTTTTTTCTTACTTCATTCGATATATTTCAATTTTTTCTTATCTAAATTATATTTTGAAATGTTTTAGGTGGTGTATCATCTGGAAGTGTTGATGATGTTCAACAAATAGGTGAGTTATCCCTTCACTTTAGTATACTCCATTTTTGTATTGTGCCTGAGTTTATAGCTTGTTCATTTCTTTGACTAGGTTATACTGATTTGCCAGACTTCCAAATGTTAGAATGTAATTCTAATATTTTAGAGCACATTCCAACCAAATGTTACTTATTACCTATGCCAACAATTTGTGATTTCTGTGGAGCGAAAAAATTTCATAAAGAAAGTAAAGGTTTCTACTGTTGTGATGGGAGTATTAAACTGAAAATCAATTATGTACCTCTAGAATTGCATCTTTTATTTACATCTAAATCAGACGAATCAATTGACTTTAGAATGTTACAATTGTAATTTTTCTTTTACTTTATTTGGTGTAAAATACGATAAAGACTTATGCCAAAGGAATAAAGGGATATATATGTTTAGGATTTAAGGACAGATATATCATTACCTAAATGAACTTCTTCCCATAGATTCTAGCCCTTCTTATTTACAGCTTTATTTTTACGATACGAAAAATGAAATACAAAATCGCTTAAAAATATCAGATAGGTTTTCTCAATCAATTGTTGAAAAATTGGTTCGCATCTTACAAATAAATCCATATGCAAATTTTTTTCGTAGTTTAGCTGATGTTCTCAATTTGGAAAGCCATGAGATAAAAATTGCATGTAGTTTGTGTATGGATCAAAGAGTTTATAATGCTCCGACTATATCACAAGTTGCTATGATTTGGGTGAATGATGAAAAGTCTAATTTTAGGGTTTGTGATTTATATATTTATACCTATTCTGGTAGCAAGCATAGTGTAAACTATTATTTTAAATGTTATGATCCTCTCCAATACCTTTTGTTGTTCCCTAATGAAGAGAGTGGATGGCATCAGGGTATTGAAAGAGTTAATAAACATGATAGAAATTATGATATTTCTTCTATTGATGTTATGTTTAATGCCGATTATGCTAATTCTCGTGAAGAAATATTGAAGAATGAAACTGTTGGTTTGAAAAATAAATTGTTTATTGATTTTAATTTCTTTATTTAGTTTCTTTATTATTAACTTTTATTTATTTTCTTATATTTTCAGTTTTACACAAAAAGCGAAAATGATTACAGGTGTCTTGCTGTGAATACTATTGTTATAAACTACAAGTAAGGTCATTAGATAATTCCATATTGCTACATGATGGCCATCTTTTACTACAATATGTAGTTGACATGTATGTTAAAGTTGAATCTTCTAGATTAGATTACTTCCGTCACAATCAAACGGAAATACGCAATGAGCTTTACCAAGAAATTGTTGATAGTGTACAACATGGTGAAACAAGAGGGTC
>CAIGRN010174032.1:0-18567 GCA_903798345.1 Fraxinus anomala
TTTACAATGACAAGTATATATTTATATACACATCTTTATACAATCTGTTAAGTATGGAAGCAATATCTCTAATTTAGGTAGAATATTAGAGATGTATATATATGGTAAGATACCAACTTGGAGTCAAATTACACTTTGATTTGTTAACACGTGTCCATCAAACCAAGATTTCTTCAAAAGCTTCCTTATTATGTTCTTCATTTGTATGTGCAACTTCAAACAAGTTGAATATTTCAGTCTTACTTGCAGGATCAACATTTCTAATTAGTTTTTCTCCATGGTGAAACCAATTTGTGTAAGTCCATTCCTCTTATGACCAAATGCTCGTGAACAATATTTACATATTGATGGCTTAAGTTTCGACAACCTTTACAAGAAGATAAAATCTTATTTGCTTTGCCTAAATTATGATGAGCAATGTTGACAAAATTTTCTAAAGCTTTTATGTACTCTTATGAAGCCCTAACAATTTTAAAAGACAATGTTCTAAGATATAATCTTAAAATATAAAGTATATAAATTACATGACAAAGTACAAATTACCTGGTAAGACGCACCCATTCTTTATCCATAATTTGTGGAACCCAAATATTGTCCTAGCAGTATATAAGAGTATACCTATATTCGGAATGGAACATTTCAATCTTATATTCGGCAGTATTTCGCACTACACAACAAAGAGAAAATCTAAGGAAACTTTTAAAATATCACTTGACTAAATATTCAACAGATGCTGTTATTGATGATATGAAAAAAGGGTTGGGCTAGAATTCAGGTATTATAGGTTGAACACAAGTAATAAACTTAGTATTCTTGATTACTCGACTAATCTGTCGTCTTTTTGGAATTTTTTGTTAGCTTATTCCATGAACAAGTTTACTTGATCCGAATGCCAAGCAACTACTATTCAAATTATCAAACAATTGTTCTCGATCCGAATAGGCAAGGTAAAAAGAAGCAGATGGTGTTCACTGAAAGATACAAGTCTTTATTCAAATTATCTGAAGGACGAAAATTGGACAGAATGATGCACTTTAAATTATGAAGACAAAATAATAACTAGCTAGTGAAATTTTTTTATTAATTATTCCATTGTTTCCCTGGGGTAATATAGTCGTTATTGGGCCCCACACAAGAGATATAAATTAAAAATTGATGGCTTGATGTGATGGATAACTGTCATATTTTTCATTTTTATGAAAGAAAAATGAGAAACAAATAGGGGCATAATATATTCTGTCTATTTTACTGTTTTAAAGTTCTTATGCATTTGGGAACCTATCAAACATGGGGGAATTTTCCAAGATAAAAAGCAATAGAGAAAACATGACTTACTAGTGCAAAATTCGTCAAAGATCCCAAAGCCTTTGAATCAAGAAATTGTCAAGAAAACATGACTTGCTCTTATTTTGCAAAATTGTCAAGAAAGTAGGATTCAAAATTCCTTTAAATATGAACAAGTCACAAGGCCAATCAGGCTATAAAATTCTTATTTTCCAAATTTGTCAAGAAAGTGAGAAGTCTACAAATTAACATAGTAAATTTACAGATAAAATAGGAAAACAAAATCTCAAAAAGCTTTGGAATTTATGGAAATAGGAAATATGCAAAAACAATTACAACTTATTTCTATGAAATGAAATCTAAACAAACTAAATTAATTTCTTATTCAAAAGCCGGTGAAAAGAATGCAAAATTAACAACATAATGGTTTTAAAAATATTATTACCAGAAAGAGAACACAAGTTAAAAATCAGAAATCATTGGATTGAAGTAACAACAGAACTGGCAAAATAGATGAACCCATCAAACTTACCTTCATCACACCTATATAAATAGCAAAATCATTTTTACAAAAATTGACGTCTCCTGTACACCTAAAAAACACCGAATAACATATAACACTTGACAAAGTAAATAATCATATAGTCAAACTCAAACTAAAATTAAAAAATACTAAACTGATGTTCAGAAAAAAAATTTACACCCAAATTTGTAGAGGGTCCTTTGTTGCAGCAGATGTAATAAATAAAAAAAAATTCTTTTACCTTCTCAAGGAAGCAAAGGAGAAACAATCTCCACCGATCTCCCGATTCAAACCGTAGATGCTTCAGATTTCCCTTTCACTATTGAACAAAAAATTTTAGAACAAAGAGAATGATAGAATTAGCAGGCAAGTGTTGAAAATTTCGAGATGAATCCGTGGTGATGAAGGGTGATTTGCTGAAAAAAAAAAGTAAGAAAGATTTGGTAGGGAAAAGAGAGAGATACAAGGAAGAGAGTAGAGACACACGAACGAGATTTAGGGAATGAACAAAGTAAGGTAGAAGAAGCGGGATTCAATATTTTGGTAAATTATGGAGGGAAGCATTTTGGGCTTCACCTTTTAATAAATGCTATTATATTATATATAGATAAAATTCAATATTAATTTATAGTATTATCAACAAGAATGCTATATTTAAATATTATAAAATGTATAAATTGTTGTAGTGTTGGTTTCGGTCCTGTTAAGGTGGTTTTCCTAAAATTAAAAGCAGATTTGATTATGTAATTCTTGGAAAGATCGGTGGTTGAGTGATAATACATGGAGTAACGTGTACAAACGAAAATCAGAGAAGAAGAAGAAGAACAAGAAGTCTCGTTTTGATGCATATGTACGTAGAAAAATTCACATGTCACCAAATAAATAAATATGATTATAAAAAAAGTACTACCTTCGCTAAGTTTTGAAAAATTAAGTTTTCGTACTGATAACGTATTATAAACTAGAGATAAAAAAAAGAAGAAAATTGAGAGAAGTCAATAAACTTATGTGTGTTTTATTAAGAACTAAAACCTCATATTTATAGATAACGATTAGGGATACAATGATAATATTTTTTAGGCCTTTAGGGTTATAATTGTTATTCACTAATAAACTTACCATTTACAACATGTTAGAGATTTTTTTTTCATAAAAGAGTATTGAAATTTATATATATTTTTTGTTTATTTTGGTTGTTTATTGTTCTAACTGAGGTGACTATATATGCATGTTTATATCATAATAGGGATAACAACAGGACGGGTATGGAACCGACTAGCCATTTTCACACCGATCTTATCGACTATTTTTGTCATATTGCCTCATCTCCATACCCGATTAAAGTGGGACGAAGTGGGGCATCTTCCCCATTTATCACCTCGTTTATTTTTTTATTTTATTTTTTATGTCTTTAGATAATAAATATTATTACTTTTTTTCAATTTGTTAAGAAATAACTCACATTTTCTTTAAAAATTACGATAAAATCTTTTATTTTTGTTTAATAAAAAACTTAAATTTGAAATTAACTTTAAATGGGGCAGGTACTATATTTCCCGTACGTGCCCCATACCTGCTTTGGGACAATGACCTCGCTTCGTCCTCGCCCCCGTTTATTCGGTTAGGCGGGTAATTTCCTCCACATTCGCGGTGGGGCCTCACACGTATAAAGTGAAATGAGTTTTTTGTCACCCCTACTTCATAAGTGTGTGATATTATAGCAAGTAATATAATGGATTTGAAAGTTCAAATTATCGTTTCCATGATGATTACTATCTAACCGTTGATTTAATTACTATCTAAATTCAATTCGATTCAAAACAAAATAATATAATTTTATCCCAAATATTATAAATGTACAAAAACAATTAAAAAGTGTGCAAGTGAATAATTTGTGGTTTTTATACGATAGTTTAAACCTTTGTTTGGGCTCCATTTTAATGAAAATTTGGAAAAAAATGAGTTTTGAAATAGTGATTTTTTTTGGAGAATGTGTGTTTAAAAATAAGGAAATTTTTTCGATTTATGTATAATATTATTTTATGTGAGAATGCATAATTGAAAATAAGTATTAAAAAAATGGGGGCTGAACATGGGCTAAGTGTTAGAATTTTTGAGTTCACCAAAGCTTTCCTATTAATCTCAATCACCAAATTTCAATAACAATTAATCATGGATACATGATCGAATTAATCATGGATACATGATCGAATTCTTCTAAAGTAATTAATTTACCTCTCTCAAGTTCAAATCAACAATACCCAATTATGCTATCCTACTATATCTCTATGTAAATCTGAATAAACTTTAATTAAGAACGTTCAATCATCAAAGAAATCAGTTATTGACTGAGACAACCATAGAAGCGTATCTCACCATTTTATTCAAATTGCAAGTTTTTACTATGTTGTATAAACAAATAACTCACATCTCGACATTATTATCGCTCACAAATAAATGAATTAATGATCAAATATTCAAAGCATTAAGAATATGAATAAAAATAAAAATTACAAGCATCAATTGAAAATCAAAAGTTACAAAATTAAAATTGTGGTTTAAAAATTAGGTTACATTCGTTTGCCCTGGAAGAATTTTGGATGCTGTGCTTTGAAAAAGAGTCCAAACAGATCAAGAAAACTCAAAAAATCATAAAAAATGAAAAGAGCACGAAAAATAATAGATTGGGCCAAACGGGCTGCACCAGACAGGGCCATGGTCCACGACAGTTTGCAATCTAATTAGTTTTCAAGTGCTTTGAATCAACTCCAATTGAACTTCAATTTTCATGCCAATTGCATCCTAGTTGGATTTTTCTTCTTCTTATGATTAACAAAATTTAGACAAATTAAGCAGATAATCATCCAACTTATATGTATTTGAATAAGATTAGAAGATCGTGTATAAAATGCACTTATCACTATATTTTTTTTCCTATTCTTTTAGAAATTATTTTTATTGATGTGAGAAATATAATTTTGTTACTCTATGTTCTGGATCATGCAATTTGTATCAAATTATTATTAGATTGTAGTGCGTAAGGATGTGCAATAAGTTATATTGACATATAACTTTCTATGCAATATTTTTTTTTCTAAAATTAAAATCGGTATAATTAAAATAATTCTTTTTTTTTTTTTTTGAAAATCTATAGAAGTTTTTAAATAAAGGTCCACGAAAATCTATGAAAGACTTCACTGATTCTGACAAAATATATAATGTCAATAAAAATTTATTAAATTCCACGATAGTCAAGCACTTATAAAAGTCTAAAAAAATTTAAAAGTCCAATACGAGGACATTGATTTTCTCCATCATTAAGCATGAGTTTTACGATATTCTTTCTAATGTAAATTAGAAAATATAAGATTATAAAAGATGAATATTTAAAACAGTAAAAATTTCTAAATTGTTTCATCTTATTCGACCTAGTGATATTCAAGCAAAATACCTTTCGGTGCTCAATATTAGACTCGACTAAATAATTGCTTCACTCAACTATAAAAGTTTTTAAAATATCATCAAACTTTAATTTTATTTCAGTTAGTCACTATATTGGATGTCATTCATGCAAATTTTAGTGGTCTTAAATTAGCCACATGGGTAAATATATTGTTCTAATCGCATGGACAAAAATCATTCTCATTTCGACTCCAAGAATAACTTTGCCACAATTTTAACGAATCAATCGAACATAAAGGAAATTGACATGATATGAAGTTTAAGATTCGAATACAAGTACTTTGGGTTTAATGAAGAAAAATCTCAATCGATCAAATCAAAATTGTACTATCCGAAGTTTTCAAATTGGACGATTAAATTCAACTTGCCCTTAGTGAGACCCCGACTAGCCTGATAGAAAATGTCAATGCTCATACGCCCATCAAGTCATTTTTCTTTTAATTTTTTTAGTGGAAACATTATAAAGATTAGGAAAAAAATGAATTGCAACCCGTCCCATATGTCGGTCCAACCTACATTCCACGAACACTACTAAAATAAATTATGATTAGACCATTTTCTTATAAATTTCCACTCCATAGCATGTTGTTTCCATCTCACCACACACTTCATTAACTTGCACTTCAAACTACCTAATTATTCCAAGAAAAAGATGCTTTTAGAACAAGAAAAAATATTTAACAATTTAAGCTTTTACATAGTATCATAGCAAATATTTAACATATATATATACACACACACGAATTTGGTCTCCTAAGTACGGTGTTTAATTTATGCTAAGTACCACACTTAAGTGTCCACTTATAAAATTTTTAATGTAATTTGAAGTAACGAATATTTTGTGTCATCCTCCATCCTGAGATATACCATAAGACCAATAAGTCGAGATGTTACTATGAGCTCCTTGACTTTGAAAATAATTTCTCTGAATGAAGTCTGTTAATTAGGATGAATGTTGTGTAGTGGGTTCTTTAATTTTCTCTCTTCTACGTAAATTAAATTGATAATCCATTAGTATTTATACTATATTCCTCTGAGAAATTTTCAAAAAATAGAGTAACAAAGGGAGTTGAAGCATTCCGTCCCAACAAGATAAGAATACGGGAATTTGACTAGGCAAACTTTATCAGAATTTCATGATTCGGTTTACAAAATAATCAATAAGGAGTGATAACTAGGGATAAAACGTCAATGACAAAAAGGGGTTGGTACAAAAATATCAAAACTCAAAACTAAGCCGACAACATATATTTGGTCGACCTAGAAAGTTTTTCCAATTCAATTTGGGCCACTTTATACCTTAATTTATTCAAACAAGAAATATTTCTTTAAATATTAAATAATCAAACTTTCGATTTTCTTGTGAACGAAGTCTGATCACGTGAACCATTTTATTGCACTGTCAAAACTCCACGGGAAGAGAGTGAGTCAACACAATAATTTGTGGTCTATAATTAAACAAATTGGTAACGTGATCCTTTCGTCATTAATTACTTTTGATTAACAACTTTCGTTCAACGTATTGCTTGCCATCAATTCTATTTACTTAATTGTATTTAATATTTTTTTTTAAACGACCTTTTCAGGCAAACATTAATAAACTAATATTTATTCTCAATTGTTATAAGATTGACTATACAAATTATTTATCGCCAGTCGATGTTCTGTGATATGGATTTTGATTCCTATAATACCCTCTTGAATGAGGTATCACACACATCATGATTGATATTTTATATGTTGATCTTCCTCAAACCATGAAGGATTATATACTCTAATAAGGAACAACTCTTTTAGTATAATAATTAAGGGTCAAATCCATAGTTATCGGACTCGACCCGATCATTGACTTGAATAATCCATTGGGTTACTGGTTCGAACGATGAATCAATGGTTCAACCCAACCGGAGAGTCATTTCTGTTCATACATCCACACAAACAAATATTTTTTAAATGAAAATTTTATATATTTTAGTCTCTCTCTTTTTTTTTTTTTTTTTCAAATAGTGTATACTTATTATTATATGTTATTACTATTAAATTACACGAATTTTATCAAGTTTGATTTTTTTATTTTATTTTAAAAAATAAAGTTATAAGTGATTATAATTAAAACTTTTAAGTTCTACAGTGTACATATATTTGTTTAGTGATCTCTTATAAGAACAAAAGTCAAAATGACATGGTGGTTAGTAACAGGGTGCATTAGTTTCTTAAAGTTCGAATCCAGATTCGGATTCCGGGGATTAGACCGACCCCAGACCAAATATATTTTTGAACCATTTACTAAAATACACATTAACTTATAATTTATATTTATGCTTTTATTTTTAATTTTTGAAGAAAAAGAAGAAGTTTCAAAATTTATTTATACTTATAATTTATATTTATGCCTTGTTAGTTTTATGCAGGACTTTTACATTGTTGTTGCAGTGTTGAATTGTTGATGTTTCGCCAATGTATTTAGATAAAAAAATTGAATATGTCCCGTGACATCTTCGACATGTCGACATCGATAACATATCTGTTCATAACTATTTCAGCCTTGACTAAATTCCTATATCCACCCCTATATCAAGTCTAAAAATTATGTTTTCCACATTTTCCTAACACAAGTGGTATACCCTCCCCCATCTACCGATTCTCTTCGTACATATTATATAGCTCAGTTCAAACCTTTTACAGAATCAATATTTCATTTGATTCTAAATTCTTGTAGAAAACAGCATTTTGTCCTCATCACAAAGTTTACTTAAGTTGATGATCTGTATTACATTACATAAAATTCGAAGAAATGTTAGAAAATTGATTTTAAATATTTTCAAAGATAGTGATTAAATTAATGACATGATATGACCATTCAAAACGTCACCGTTTCACCACAAGAAAGTTCAGAACCAGGCACCAGTATATATCATGCAGACTTGAACTTTTGCCTTTTGATCCAAACAAAAACGCGTTAAAGAAACTTCCTCCACTCTCTGTTTCCGTCCAGGCCGTCACCCTCAAAACACGAAAAAATGCAGAAAATAGAAGAATCAGGGCAGAAAAACTGTACCAGTCGGCCTCCGATTTGGGATTGTGGAAGCTCACTGTATGATTCCTTCGAGAAGAAAGCATTTGAAAAACAACTCGATTCCGCCATATCTTCGAGAACTCTCTCGATGCCGCATTTATCCGATCGCCACCTTCAACCGCCGCCAGAAATTTCGAACAGAAAAACTTCGAAATTATCGCGGTCTTTTCATAAGCTACTCCGATCTGTTTTCAGGCCGAAACATAATAAATCAGACGAAGGATTTTTTGTTGCTTATGATACGTCCAGTACACTTACTGCGATTCCAGAGGCACCGGAATTCGAGCCAGAAATTAGGTCTTTGGTAAGAAGAACTGCCTCCGATAGATTCACGGCGACTTCTATTGGGATTTCTTGTGCCTAAAAATTGGGCATTTCTATGACTAGAATTTTTAAGACTGTGTGCCAAACGTATTATTCACGCATGCAATATCATCGATTTACCGCTGAATTAATGTAACTAATAAGATTTTAGCAGTATTAATCATCATATTTTACGTTTATAATATTGTATTCAAATATTTTTAGTGTAGAGGCTTGAAATTTCTAGTGGGTTGATTTCTAGTGAGTTCTATTTTCTTTGGGTAATTTCTCTATGCCAATTATTGAATGTCAATAGAAGACATTATCGGTTCATACAATCTATGTTTAGTATCCATAATTGAATATTTTAAACATTCACAAATTTTATCAAACGACTATTGTTTAATCTACCAAATTCCTAGTATATTAACCATGCCTGTTGTGCAGTATGAAACGTGACGGTGTATAAATTTTTAGGTTTTCTTATCCCCTGATTGGTCTGAATTAAAATTCAATTACAATCTCAAATCAAAGTTAACAATTAATTTTAATCACACGTCTAATGAAACTCACAACTTTTCAACAACATATTTCATCAATTTTTATCAAAATCTATTAAGAATATGATTTTAATCTCTACCAAACAAGGACTTAATACTACTGTTTATTAGCGTCCAACTAAATTTGAAAACATGCCCTTATTTTTTACTATGCAATATAGTGACAAATTGCTCATAAATCTCTGCAACTAGTTGCTGGAGTTTTAATTACCTCTCATTAGTATTTTTTCATGTCACCTTAGTTTCTGATATGCCTTGAAACCAAGGGCTAGACATTTTTGGAAGCAATTAATATAATAGAGTTATTAACATTTTCTCCTTAACGGAGACTAAACTCGGCAAGATTAGAGGTATAAAATATGCTCGACTCATTTTTCATTATTAAATCTTATTTAAGGTGGATCATATCTAACTGTAAGAAAGTACAACTCAACAAAGGTTAGGCCTCTGTTGAGTCATGCCATTGAAATACGATTTTTAATGGAGAAAATTAAGGTTAGCTCTTCAACCCTCAATAGTGAGATTCTAGTTCCCTAGTTTAAATAAATATGTGAATCTGAATCTTCACTTAACGAAAGTCGTAAATGTAGGCATTAAAGCGTACACAAATTACAATTGAATTGGGGGTGATATGTTATGTAGTTTGATGGTTTTGCCGTCTAATTCTGAGCCATGTTGATGATTTTTGTGTTGCGATGACTCAAATTTACATATTTAAATAGATTGATGACTTAGACTAGAATTTTTAATGTAGAATTCTGAAATTACATCCCACAAAAAAGTTGAGAAGTGCAATCCTAATTTTCCATTTATGACGAGATGGCGTGTAATATAAACATCACTATTATGAATTGAAAGACGTGATTATACTGTGTATGGACAATACGCTAGCCACACTAGCGTCGATATTGTCCAAGCAAAACATGCAGTAAATGATGTTAATTTTTGTGTCTGAATTGTCTTCGATGACCAAATTGAAAAAAAAAAAAAAAAAAACAGAAAAAAAAAAGTTATGGTACATACGTGACAGATAGCAGACAACCAGAGCCATTCGAATGTGAACATTTATTAATACAACCACCATCTGAGCAAGGGGCATTAATTTAAATTTATTCAATTATTGTATGCCTTTCTTTTTATGCTACTATGATTCAATGTAGATTAAAATTTCAATTTCAAATCTTTCCGATGCTATCTATAAAGTGGATTGAGGGCATTACTTGATTATTTTTTAAAAGACATGGATTACGAAAACTGAGTGCATGTCACAGTTTTTATAGAGGTAAACAGATGAAAATTGTTCATTAAGGTGCAATGATTAACCTTACATACTGTCCACATTGACCAATAAGAATCAAGAAAGCACTTGATTGGCCAAGTCCTCATGCCACGTCACAATTGGTTAAAGTGATTGTAACAATATTGGACGTTCAAACTCCTATGTAAGAGTCATTTCCTTCAAAAAAGATACGCAGTGTGCACAATTCTCTCTCACCTATACATTTGAACGTAAACACATTTCGAGCTCACTAACTCAATTATCAAAGAGTTTTCGACTATTGCACACCCATCTTTCCAACAGTTTATTACATTCGCCCATTTCTTTCATTTTACAGGAAGTTGAGTTTGAAAGTTGTTACGCCTTGCCACCAAGATTCCTAGTGGAGATTATGTTGTAGTCCACGTAAAGACATTGCTCCTAGTGGAGGTCACGTTGTAGCCCACGTAGAGACATTGAGTCAGATATGACAAAATCAACAAAGACCCATTGGTCAAGATAAAAAAAGTCAGAGAAGAAGCTGATCTTCATTGTTCCGAGGCTCTTATGTGGCCGAAGCCCGTCTCTATCCGAAGCTCTCTTATGTGGCTGAAACCGTGTCTCTATCGGAAGCTCTCTTCAGCCGAAGCACCCTCCTAATCAGAAACTCCCTTTTAAGCTGAAGCACTTGCTATCTTTTAAGGGATCCACATACAATCTATAGGAATGATTGATGTAATGTTTATTTTAATGAATGTCAGGATTGTTGCCTAGGGAGTAGGACTGTTGACTCGTTATCAATGTATTAAATGCATAGGAGATGGAGTGATGTAAGCCTTCGGCCTAGGAGATGAGACCACATGGTTCTGATCCAACGGCTACTACGTCGGCTAGAACTCTATAAATAAGCAACTATTGTAATTCATTAAAGGATAATGCAACTCTTTATGCTCAAAAACATATTCAACCTTCTCTCTTACTTATTACCTATCTATTTGCATTAGTTAAGTTTATTTTAGTAGATATTTTTGTCATTGTTTGTTTATTTACAATCATCTTTGATCATATTGTCGGTGCTTGAATATTTTTCTCTCGCGTCAAAAAAATCTTCCACGTCCATAAACAATACATTTCTCCATCCGGATTCCAGTCAAAACGTGTTGGAACGAGTGGGCTCGACATCTGTTGTTCATGTAATCATCACGAAAAATGAGGTCAACAGATTGACACCGTCTGTAAAAAAATCGCGCATGCAAACCACAAAAACCTTGTTGAGAAAGCCAGTAAGAAGATACATTTCTTGGGAAGTTTCTCGCCTTTGAAGAAAATGAGGCGTTCTTGAAGAAAAAACTGCCAAAAATTATACGAGAATTCATTTTCTAGAGTCCAGTATATTCCTTAAAGAAAGGTATATCATTCACGCAGTAAAAGAACCAAGTTCTTGGAGAGAACGCTACCATGAGTTTTGTAATGAAAAGTTAGTGCTTCGAAGAGTTAAGGAACACGTTGAAGAAGGGAAACCCTCACATGTTGCTTCATCAACTCACCATTGATTTTATCAGCAACACCGACGAAGTGGATCAAGAGATGGGTCTAGAATAACTGCTTTACTTACCAGGGAGGTGGCCACCATGGCTTCAAAAATGAGAGATATTACCCAACAAAATATTGCTACGTACGAGCTGCTAAGAAATATGCAGGACCAGGGAAGATATCCAATCACCCCATACGCAACTTAAGGAAACACTTTCTTTCACGACCCACTGCAAGGGAACTACTATCATGGCGAAGAGGAGGTCCAAAACTAAATGGCTGATTACCAACACTACACGATGGAGGAAGCCCCCAGGAAAGGGAAGTTGGAGTTGATACATCCACTAACTATGCTACGGATCGATCAAATGATGTCACATTCAACTTTCCTCCAAATTAAAAACTGGACCATATGCCCCAGAGATCCATAAGTGTCTTTGATAGGTTAAGTCCAAGAAAACCTAGAAATAGGCAACAGGGACCACCTCAATTCAGAAGACAGAATGAACCTACTTATGACAACCTGCCTCTGAATTCTCCACTTGGGAATAGGACTCAGAGGAGGGTCAGATGGGCCAGGAGTCAAGCAGGACCATCCCAACCACCTCGAAGACCGCAAGTCAGGGAAGATGAAGACTTTAACGAACCACAAAGGTCTTGCGACCTCAATGAGGATAATGACAACTTTCTGTTTTCTCAGAGAATTAGGAGCGCCCCTTTCCTAAGTCACTTCGTACTTCCCAAAATTTCCAAGTATAGTAGAAGATGCGATCCAATAAAGCTCCTCAATAGCTTTGAAACTCACATGAGCCTAAAGGGTTCCACTTTTGCTGTGAAATGTAGAGCTTTCCACTTAATCCTAAATGGGGTAGTTGAAGTGTGGTACACTAGACTTCTAGAGTGAAGTATCAGAAGTTGGTCAGATTTGAAGAAGGCTTTCCTTAAGTGCTTTGCGACTAGCAAGGATGGCGATAGGCTAATACAATGCCTTCAAGACATGAGGTAGCAATAGAGAGAGTCACTAAAGAGCTTTTTTTATCTCATTTCACTGATAAGATGACCTATTGTATGTAAGTTACAGATATGGAGGTGTTCGCTAAAATTCTATACCGCAAGTGCACGGGTCGCGTTCAAGTAATAAAGTGGACTTTTTGAGTCCGAATGTCGATCCCTCGAGAATGTTTACTTTTGATTACGCAACTTTAATCAATTTAATTTTAACAATAAAAACAAACACACCATAAGATTAGACTTTAGAAAATAAGGAAAAATAAACTACAACTCTAGAAAATAAGAAAACATAAACACTTGAGAATTTTGGAGGAAAACGTGGTTGAGATTCATGATTTCGCTTGACCGTCACCTAATTAATTTCTCCACTGGCCAATTAATAAATTACTCATTTACTATGTTAGACCCGATTTTTCAAATTTAGTTAATTACCTCTCGAAAGCGAAATTAACCCTAATTGATAGATTAACCTACTATATTTTTATGTAGATTAAAACTAAACAACCACATTAAATTTTTGTGAAAATAGTTCAATAGGTCACTCAAAGTTATGGGTATATCTTTATTCCCTACACAAATCTAGAGTATTTACTATTTGGTCTAAAATGTACAATTTTCTTTCGAACAATGTACAAATCACTAAACTCATTTAATGACCAAATAAATGAAAGACATTCAACACAATAATAAATACACATGAAAATAAGTATTTTGACATTAAAGAGCAAATATTACAATTAATTAAAGTTAGGTTAAGTTACTACCATAAATCCCAACATAAATNAATACACATGAAAATAAGTATTTTGACATTAAAGAGCAAATATTACAATTAATTAAAGTTAGGTTAAGTTACTACCATAAATCCCAACATAAATAACCAGCCCATTTTATGCAAATGATTAAAAAAAAAAAGAAGAATATTTATAACAATACATTACAAATATGACAAAATAATTGAGAAAATATAAATTTATAGATAAAAAACATTTTTTGAAACTTGACCTTGACTTCTTCAAATATTTCTCCAAATCATTAAATTTTTTCTCCTTGTGCTCTTGATTTGTATCCCCAAAATACCAAGAAATTGAAAAGGAAAAGAAAAGAAAATGAAAGAAAAAAAAAAAGAATTGAAAAAATGAAAAGGAAAAAAAGCAGTAGCAGCAAAAAAATTCCTTTCCCTGGACCCGTTTAGGGTTTTAAAACTTTAAAACCCATTTTCTAAAAATTGCAGTCCAAGCCCCTAAGATAATTGCACACTAGGTCCTCAACTTTGATCTTATACAATTTGGCCATCCGATTTTGATTTTTATATCAATTATGCCCTTATAAGTTGCATCTAAGATCCTTCAACTTTATTCACTTTGGTCCCCAAATTCACAATTTTGCACACTTTTTTAATCCATTTTCCTCCTTTTGTCTTGTTCTATTTCCTTTGGGTGATTTTTACCTACAAAAGTAAGAATACATAATTGTGAGTAGAAATTCGCTCATTTTATCAATAATAAGTATATTTAGGTATTAAATAAGTGTGCAAAAACACACTTATTAGGAGACCCTATCAGTCCTAAGGGATGGTTAGTTATAAATTTTCTCTTTGGGAGAGACGTGCAACAAGGATCCCGCCAGTTATGACGCCCTACTAGAAATGATAAGACGCGAGATCATCAATGAAGAATTGAAAGATCAACACAATAAGGCTAATTGAGGACTACCATCTCCTCAAAGGTAATGATGTAGAGGTCCTACCTCCTATTTGACGGAACACCATGTCTAAAACTTGTAAGTTACTGTTTGAACCTCTAGAGGAAGCAATGCTAGGGCTTTCGGGGCTAATTTTTCTCCTCACTCGGATAAGAAGAACATGGTGCGAGGAGCTGCGTCGGAGGTAGTTGTTGAGTTGCACGAAGTCTTTTCCCTCTTTGAAAGCTCATGTCCTAGAGGCTCCACGACAATTGGCCTTTTTTGCCCCCGATCTTAGATATTGAGGCCGCCATTCATTTTTCCCTTGCTGGGACTTCAGATCGTGGATGTGGGCTAACCATTGACCTCCTACTCTGGTAGAAGAGAATGCATGTTTCTTTTTGGGACCTCCTCAACCTTTCTTTTCCCATTATCTTTAACGGGGGTTGCCATTCTCCTTCGCAACTACAGTCTCCTTACTGATCTTTTCTATTTGGTCCCTCACCTGTTTTACTGCAACAGATGAGGGCTTCAGCACCTTCCTACAGGCAGTGAAGGTGGCAGCAATAATGGAGACCATTTCAGGGGTGGGATGCCTCTTTTTCTCAATTTTTTTTGCAAAAGAGATAGAGGGTTAGCACAATTTACCAACCAACAATTAAAAGGGAAAATCATGCTAAGAGGTTACCTCTTCGAGCCATAATGCAGAATTCTTCAAAAAATCTCTTCGAGTTAATCAAGCGATCGAACTCTCATGAAGGTAGAGGATGAAGGTAAATGTTTTATATAACACTCAACTCTGATTGGGTTAGTTCAAAGTGACCCACCGACCCTGCATGAGAAAAAGGTTAGAGCGAATTCAAAGTTAAGAAACAAACACTGAAGAAATAGACACTTTCTAGCTTCGGAATAAATGGTTGGCATTGTTACATAGGGGACTTCTTCACCCTCATACGTCATGCATTGCCCCCTTACCCATAACCAACTTTCTTTCCATCTTTTGATGGAAGATGGGATGCTTATGACGAATGGGGAGTGAGCCCCCCATAGACATAAGTAGTACCAACCATTGGAGTCCCCTTTACCTAGAACCTTAGGTTGGAAGATAGATTGAAAGATGTGGAGAGGCAAGTCCTTCCCAAGTAAGGTCTCCTTCCATAAAAAATAAGTCCCCACTAATTGGGCCTATACATTTGGGGACAAGCTGGGTAAGTGCCAGCCCGTATGATTTAAGTACAACTTTGAAAAATAATGAAAGGGTAGACAGAGTCCCCCTTTAGAAGGAACTCACTGATAACGATGCACCCATTTCTAGAAAAACAAGCTTGCTCATTAGGAAAAAGGGCCAAAGTTCAATATTATAGGGAATGCGATATTTTTTCCAAAGGTCTACAAGGTTAGTTGACATTTAAAAGGGATTTTAGTTACCCCAGCCACATCGTAGTCCGTCAAAGTACTCTGACCGGCCCTAATGGCTTGGACAAGGTCAACATTATTGGTTATTGTGACCCCCATCTCAGAAGCCACGATGCTAATGTCTAAGTACCCCATTCAGAATGTATAGAAGCCATGAAATTCAAAATGAAAGTTTAAAATACTTACGAAGTCAAACAAAAACATTGAATGAAAAGTGGTCGAAGTTCGTGAAAGTGACCAGAAGGATTTTAGTAAAGTTGAAGAATGAGAGTTTTTGGGATTTAAATCAAGAGTGAAAGCAAAGTGATTTTCACCCAAAACTGTTGCCTTTTATATGCAAATGTCATTAATCCTAGTCGTCGGATATGAATTCAGACCATCCTCATTTAAGACTCAATCCGAGCCATCCACCACGTCTTGCTTCGTTTTCTATGACCCAGATCAGAACGTTTGAATCACGCGCGCTACTACATCTACCTCCCATAAAACATGCATGCAGCAGTCATCATTGCTCATTAAATGCGGTGACCATTGCGTGTATAGAAAGTTGAACCGCTTCAGCTATCTTTTCTTGAAAACGTACAAGACATCAAATCATTTAGGCTCAATAATTAAGGACACCCCGTGTTCCTAACGTTTCAACAAACACGTCTCTTCATAATTATTGTGCAATAGTCTCAACAAATAGACAAGGTACACTACCCAAGCCTCAACATGGATAGCTTCGGCAAAACTTCAGATATACAAGACTATTTCTGAGCACACAGCCACGGATAAAAGGACCTCAACTGATGCTCCCCGCATTTTCTAAAGAATTAGAAACTTGAAAGTCCATACATTACATAAATAATCATGTATAGATTTTGGGGGACTATTGTTACGTCTCGCCATTGAGGATCCTAGTGGAGGCCACACTGTAATCCATATAGAGACATTGCTCGTAGTTGAGGCCACAGTGTAGTCCATGTAAAGACATTAAGTCGGATATCACAAGTCAACAAAGACCTAATTAGTCAAGATAAAGAAATCAAAGAAGAAGTTCATCTCCATTGTTCCAGGACTCTTATGGGGCTGAAGCCCTGTCTCTATCCGAAGCTCTCTTATGTGGCCGAAGCATTGTCTTTATCCGAAACTCTCTTTGGCAGAAGCACGCTCCCCATCTGAAGCTCTCTTTTAGGTTGAAACACTTACTGTCTTTTAAGGGATTCATAGACAATATCTAAAAATGATTGATGTAACGTTTATTTTAATAAATGTCAGGATTGTTAGCCTAGGGACGTACAGTGGTTGACCCATTATCAATGTATTAAATGTATAGTAGACAGAATGATGTGAGGTTTCGACCTGGAAGATGAGACCACGTGACTCTGATTCAATGGCTAATACGTTGGCCAAAGCTCTATAAATAAGTAACTATTATAATTCATTAAAGGATAATGCAACTCTTTACACTCAAAAACATATTGAGCCTTTTCTCTTGCTTATTACATATCTATTTGAATGAATTAAGTTTATTTTGGTAGAGTTGTTCGTGATTATTTGTTTATATATAATCATTTTTTATCATATTGTTGGTATTTGAATATTTTTGTTTCGCGTCGAAAAGTATCTTCGACGTGTCACCCTTTTCCATCCGAATCTCCGGTCAAAACATGTTAAAATTTGCTTGCCTGATGTGAATAGATCCGACATTCGTTGTCCATATAACCATCACAAGAAAACGAGGTCTCGATAAAAAACGTGTCATGTCACTTTTTAACATCAACAACTTAAGCAATTATGATACAAAAGTTAAAATGAATTCTAGTAAGATGCTCTATCTCTCTCTCTCCAAATAAACCTGCCACTGCCAGAACGTTTTGTCATTGTTCAGATGCCACTATTAAATGGCCCTTAAATATTTGAAATCATGGGCCTTCTGAAGCAACCCATGTCCAAAAAATTTGCATGATCAAAAAGTAAAATAATAAATTAATAAGAAAACAAAATTTCCATAAACCTAGCCATGGCAAAACGGCTCGGAAGCTCGAGCCGGCTCGCGGCCCGTGAGCACCGAGCCGAGGCTCAAGCAGAGCCTCGTTTTCGGGAATCGGCTTGAGCCAGAGCCAGAGCCAGAGCTAGCCCGTATAGCTTGTCGAGCCACATGGGCAGGCCCGGGCAACGGGCCATTCGGGCTCGGGCTCATGGGATTAAAAAATAATAATTACAGTCAGCTGCCTGCAAAATTGCAGGTAGCTGACTCTTTACTGCCTACAGCGTTGCAGACATGTGCTTGCAACGCTGCTGGCAGCTTAGCTGCCTGCACGAGCTGCCTCGTCATAGTCAGGCAGTTATGACATGCCTTGCCATAGCTGCCTGCTATGATAGTTTTTTTTACGTATTTTTTTTAAAATCGCGGCCAATTTGAAATTCAAAATTTGAAAAAAACGGAAGCATTTTTTGCTATAAATACGTGAAA
>CAIGRN010174039.1:0-13823 GCA_903798345.1 Fraxinus anomala
GGGTTAATTATATTATATTACGGTTTAATATTTAATTTAATATAATAATTGTGAAATATAATTAATTCATTCATGGAAAACCTGATTTTTGCAATTCTAAAACTTGGGACCTGATTTTTGATTTTGGGATAGATAAAGCCTGATTTATGCATTTTCCCTAATTTTAATATAGAAAATTGGGCCCACTATCCCAGAAAAAAATTAGATTGGATACTATTAAAACTAAATAAAACTATAATTCATGTATTAATTATGCTGAAAATCCCCAAAAACCTTGAAAGCTCGAAAAATCTTATTTGTCAATTTTTTGAGATTTTGTTACTTTTTTTCGTTTTTGTCACTCTTCTGAATTTCTCACTTTTCGTTTAATAATCTTTTATTTATTTTTTTTTTTTACAAGATTTGGAATTAAGCATACCACATAAATAATGGTTTAAAAGGATATGTGAATTTTTTATGAAAAAATGACACTATAATTTTTAGCACCAATATAACTTAGCCCCTTCAAGAAAGTGACATGATTTTAGCAAAAAGTAACATACACTTTGAACTTCATAATATTGTTGCCCAATTTAGCTTATGTGTAAATATAAGGATACATAAGTTGTTTTATTGATGAAATTTCATATCAATGATAATTAGTGTTGTAAGTGGATCAGATATGCTCATATTCGATTTGATCCGATAAGAATAATTCGTGGATCCTATTTGATTCGAAAATCCAACAAATACTTGATTGTTAAATTCATATTTGATTTGTCATGTTATTGAATATCCGATCCAAAATAATTTAAAAAGAGAGGATTCTCAATTTCAATACAAATTTTATTGAAATATGTATTAATGTTATATTAGAATTTGATAGGTTTGACATTCTGCATTAAAAGTCATAGAGTATAATACAAGTTTCAAAATGAAAAAAATTATGTGTAATAAATTATGCGATAATATATAATATATATTATACTATTATAACAAATCGGATCGAATTGACCTATATCTATATTTGCTCCATTTAGTTAACGGACTATCAGATTCGTGTCTTGATCAAATTATTGGATTGAGACCCTCTCACATTAATTTTTTCAAATTCAGATAAAAATTCAATCTATTGACAGCTCTAACGACAACAATGACTACTTAGTCTCTTTTTGTCAATGTTAAAACTTAGCTTCTTAAAAAAAGTGAGATATATGTTTTAACAAAGGTTGTTGTATGTGTATTTTATTAGAACAAAAATTTCAGTCATTTTGTCACTTTTATATTTGTTATTTTATTTCTATTTGTTTCCATAACAGATGCAGACGTTAATTTTATTAATATATACAAAAAATAATACAAATATAATAGTGAGGCATTTTAAAAAAAACAATGATAAAGTATTCACTTTTAAATTCCACCATATTAATTAATATGCAAAAGACAAACAAAGTGTTACATTATATCACTTTTTAATTTAATGAAAAATTTGTATTCATATTCATATTTAAATTTTCACAAACATAATAATTCTTTAATTGATTCAAAATAATTCAAATGAAATAAACTACGATATTTTTAAAAAAAGTGACGGTGCATGTCAATTTCTCATTCTCATATTAGTATTTACATTTTCTCAAATACATCACATGCATAAATTGAATTGATCCAAATTTGAATTTTCATATATATATATATGATGAAATTTTATATGTACTAGAACAACAAAAACATCAAAATCTAGGTGAAAATTGTGTTCATGATTCCATAGTTAAATAAGAGCATTAAATAAATAGTCATTATTAGAAATTAGCCTATAGTTGCTTTCTTTTTACTGAATAATCATGAAATATATAATTTGTTACTCAATAAAGAAATAAAACAAAAATAAATTAAAGTAAAAAATTTACAGACCTATAGATTTGGGTTAATTATTTGCAGATTTGGGGAAGAAAACTTTGAATAAAGGTAGTTAAAGCAGCCCCTTACTTTGTTTGGACTTGATTTGTGCAAGATTTTCTTTTATGATTTCGATTTTGCTTGACTTGGATCGTGTAGGTTTCAGATTTTCTACTGGTAAATTGCGGTTATTTACACCGTGTTCTTATGGTTATAATGATAGAAATTATAGTATATGCTTTAATCCATTTTTATAATAATTTTTTAAAAGGACCACAAAATTAAGGACATTTTGCAAGTTCTCCATTTAAATAGGGGAAAATAGCCTATGGTTGGATTCAATAATTCAGGAAATTACAAAAGCTAAATCACCTATTTCAGAAACCTTAGGTACCGTGGTATAACAATCAGATAGTAGGGACTCTATGAAGAAAATAAAAATTATAGTGACTGATTTGTAGTATAGAAAAATATTAGGATCCAGCTAGCAACAAATAGAAAGGTTAGAGGCTAATATACAACAATCAAAAAGTTTAGGGACCGACTTGCAAAATCATGAAACCCGAGGGACTAATTTTCACATTTCAGAAACTTTAGGGGACGGACTTATTTATTTCAGTAAGTAAAGAGGAATGAGATTCAAGATTATGATAAGATAGGGGCTGATTTGCAAATTGAGAATGAAGGGTGGTTTGGCATTTGGGACAAGTAGGACTAGACATTTTAACTGAAATTGAACCTCTCGAATTGAAACTGAATCGGAACCGGATTTAGCCACTAAACTGGATTAATAGATTTTAGAATAGTGATTATTTGAAAAATGTGTAACTAAAAAGTAGGAAAAAAAATTTAAGTTTACATGTAAAATTATTTTATTAAAAGAATGTAAAGTAAATTGTCCCAATAATTAATAAACTTATGTCAATGTCTTTGACTGTTCACTAAAATTTCAAACGTCAAGTTTTAGCCACTAAACTTACAAATGTTAGACGTTAATTACTAACATGACATCCGTTTCACATCTCTTAACAAAATTGGTGACATAACAAACGAAATGTACAAGTGACACTCAAACACCGTTATACAAATTTCTACGAAAGAAAATCATCTTTGATTGCTCATTATATTTTTAAAGACGTCTTTAATTGCTCGCTATACTTCAAGGTAGTCGAGTTTTGGTTACTAAAATTGTAAAACTAATGTCTACATGTCCTGAAATTTTTTGAATGTGGTTTCAAGTATCACTTGCATACAACAATATTTAATTTTGTAATATGTTACAAGGGAATGTTTCAAAACATTTTATAATATACTTTATTTTTGTTGCAATTATTTTCATATTTGATTTTGATCTATATTCAAAGCTAGGGGTTTTAAAGATAAAATCAAGGATATGAGCTAGAACTTGTGAAACTTCAATTCTAAATTTAAACATATTCATCTATATTAAAGCCTAAGCCCCTGTTTGATTCCCATTTTTGGGTAAAATGTATTATGAAATAGTATTGTTTTGAAGAATGTGTAGTTAAAAAATAAGGAATTTTTTTTGAAATACGTGTATAATTATTTATGAAAGAATGTGTAGTTGAAAATGAGTTTTAAAATAATGTATTATCGAAAAAATGGGGCTTAAATATCTTGATGCTTGATCTGCCTAAGCTATTTCTGATAACCTTGTGCATTATACCGGTTGAAGTAATCTTGACAATCTACAATTTGTCAGATTAATATTGATCTTCCTTTCCTTTTTTGTGTCTTTCCCTTTTGTTTACCCACCAATTTAGGAGCTTTGACTGGAAGAGCATAGGGATGGCAAAAAAGCTCGGACTCGACTCGAAAAAAAGAGCAGAGGCTCGGGCCGACCCGTACAAGCCGAGCTCATTAATAATAATAAAAAAATCGAAACAACAGGAAAAAAAATAAAAAAATTAAATGTTGTAGGCTCGGGCCTGGCAAAAGCTTAGGTCGAGCCTCAATTTTTTGGTCGAATTTTTGCTCTGCTCGGCTCGGCTCGTGCCAAAAAAAGTTCGAACCTTTTTGGCTCGAGTCGAGCCTGAGTTTCGAGTTTCGGCTCGTGGCTCGACTTGACTCAACTTGTTGATATGGCTAGAGGAGCATTTGGAGTTGGCCATAAAGAAAAGTCTTTCATCAGATTGAGTATATTTTCATAGCAAGTCGGTAAGTTTCCTTTGAATAGCTCCCGTCCATAAAAAAATAAATTTCATTGTATGCAAAGGATACTTGGAACAATATTCCTAAATTTCCAAGATAGGTCGTCGTCAATTTTACAAGTTTAATAGTCAAAACTCGACCACCTTAAAGTATTAAATCAAGTAAATACACCTTTAAAAATACAATGAACAATCAAAAACATATTTCAAAATATAGCGAGCAATTAAAGACGATTTTCTTACGTGACACTTTGCATAACAATGTTTAGGCTCCACCTATACGTTTCATTAGAGTCGTGAAACAGATGTCATGCAAATGAGTAACGTCCAACATTTTGATAAATTTAGTTGTCAAAACTCAACATTTGAAACTTTAGTGGGCATTCGAAGATACAGACATAAGTTCAATGATTATTGTGATAATTAACTTAGAAATGTGTAGTTAAAAATAACTTTGAAAAAAATGGAACTCAAACAAGGACTTAATATTTCCTTTAAATCACACACTTCCAAACAAACATTCTCTTTCCCATCTAAAAAAATACGCCTCAAATTTACAAAATTCTAAATAATGCACCTACTCTTCCCAGATGAAGTGTACACAATTTTCATTAGTTAGAATATATTGAGTTATAAATGAAAGGTTCGAAACTCGTAGTCATAGGACTCAAATATTTGGAAACCACGTTGAATCAAACACTTCCAAACAAACACTGTCTTTTGCTATCCTAAAAAATCATCTAAAAATTAACAAAATTCTTAATAACACCCTACTTCTTTCTAGATCGTGCATGAAAATTTTTCATAAGTTGAGGACATTGCTCTATAAATGAAAGGTTAGAGACCCGTTAGGACTCAAAGATTTGGAACACCCCATTGAATATTCCCTTAAATCAAACACTTTCAAACACACACTCTTTTTTATCTTTAAAAATGCCCCTCAATATCGACAAATTTCGAAGGTGCGTTTGAATTTCATTCTTTGAAAGAATATATTTCGTAATAGTGAGTATTTGAAGAATGTGTGGTTAAAAAATAGTTAAAAATTTTGAATTTACGTGTAATTTTTTGTTATTGAAAAATATGTGATTGAAAATGAATTAGAAAAAAATAAGTTTCTGTTTGGTACTCATTGTTTTAAATTTTTTTTTTTTTGGCTATATGTTCATTTTCAATCATACATTCACGCAATAAAATATTCTACACATAAATCTAAAATTTCTTCCTACCTTTTAACCATACATTCTCCTAAAAATACTATTCAAAACTCTTTTTTTTAAACAATATACACCAAATAGGGGTTAAGTTTTTACATAATGGAACTCAACTCAAACAAGGGCTAAGAGAGTGCTATGTAATTTCATTGGGATTGTAATTCCAATTTAGATGACATTAAATGATAAATGAAATTTACAATCACAAAATAGGGGCAACGTTTTTACATAATGGAACTCGACTCAAATAAGGGCTAAATAACATGCCAACTTTCTTCCCATATTTACTAGTCACATCCTTTCCCACTCGACTATTTATTTCATTTTCCTTATCCTATTCATTCAAAAAACAGTTTCGAAGCTTTTGCTGAAGAGTACAGACTCCAGTGTATTCGTGTGTGTACGGAGGAGCCATGGACGGTGGCGCACATTGCAATCCTCGAACCGTGGAGGAAGTTTTCAGAGATTTCAAAGGCCGCTACGCTGGTTTGATCAAAGCTCTAACCATCGGTACTTCTTTTAGGCACCATTTCTCTAATTTTTCCATTCAAGTTTAAGGGTTTATACTTGTTCGATTTTAGTGCATTTTGATATATTACTTTCGGTGAATAGTGGGTTTGTGTTTTGTTTTTCAGATGTCGAAGAATTTTATAAAAGGTGCGATCCTGGTGAGTTAGGATTTTCTGTTTTACTAGTTTTCATAATGCTCCGTCTCCATTCATTTTTTTTCCATATTTTTGCATGATTTCTTTAATTTCCTATTTCGTTAGTTTTTGGTAATAGCTTTTTCCTGTACTACGTTGAAGAACCTGAATTTATCTTTTTGTTTATTTTCTGTATTTTGGTTGATAGAGATGCAATTGTTATTATAAATGGAGGTTTATACTGGGGTGCTAGAAGGGCACGGACGGGCTGGTTGGTTTGTCACCCGGCACATATTTCAATTTTTTACATATAAAAACTTTATGTTATTTCCAATAACATAAAATATTTAAATATGCTGGCCGCAGTAGGTTGCATATAAGCATGCAAACCTATAATCTTGATGAGAACTGAGAACGTTGTCACCTATGTGCAATTGCCCCTGCATATGTGTTTTATTGGGAGACCTCCTCTTATTCTTTTCCCTTTTTTGGATATTTGAAGGAGAGCTTTGTGATCTTTTCTGAAAAATTCTCTTTAACTCGTTCAAGTGCTTTGGCTCACATAATTTGAATTGTCATGTTTTTCCGTTTCCCTACTGTTTTGGGCCTAGGCCTACAAAGACATATCACCCCCATTTATCCTTATGATTATAAGTGTAAGTAAATACAGAAATCACTGAATTCATCCGGTATGTACTTTATTAGTTTTGGTGCTATGAGGACTTTTTGGGCTGTTCATATAAAGTGTGTCGATGAGATTATATTCAATTAGATTATATTCCGATTGTAGTTACCAATTTAGGACGATTACATACCATTATTGTACATTACCATATTAGGTTAATTACATACCATATACGTACATATTTCGATTTCTATATAATAAGAGAATCTGAGAAGGGAAGGGCATCAACCTAAAAACTCTTACATGGTATCGGAGCCTACCCGTAAAATCCATAGCTGAATCTTTGATTTTCTGCATTCGGTGTAGTCGGTGCTTGAATTTTATTCATTTTTTTTGTTGTTTCTCGGATTGGATTTTCTTGGTCGACCAATCGGTGGTCGACTTCTTTGTTGGTGCAGACCACCGTCTTCAACTTGGCGGTGGTGGTGTTCGATTGTAGCGTGTGCAGGCAGTGACTTTCTCTTCATTGGTGGGAGTCGATTACCCGTGGCTGGGTCTTGTGGTAATCGAAGTTGAATTGCCGACGTTTCCGTGAGTGTGATCGATGCGTCTCTGTGGTGTCTTCTCCGAAGCGTCGTTGTGGAGTCTTTGTTCTGGGCTCTCTGCGGTTTCTTTCTTTTGGGCTCATAGGTGTGGGCTGTGTAATTTAAGACCCAATTGTGGAGGTTTGTTTGTTTGTTTAGGTGGAGTGGTTTGCGTGGGTTGTGTGATTTAAAGCCCACTCGTGGTGGTCTATTTCTTTGTTTAGGTGAAGTAGGCTTCATACGTCGGCCCAATTGCGGTTTCTTTTATTTATTTCGGATATTAATTCAGGTGTGTGGGTTGTTACTTGTGATTGACATCTTCAGTTTGGTGATTGTTTTACAATAAGGCGCTATGTCGGTTGACTCTTTTTGCGTTAAGTTTACAGGAAAGAATTACCCTATATAGGAATTCCAATTTAAAATGTTCTTAAAAGGGAAGGAGCTTTGGGGCCATATTGATGGGTCATCTACAGTGCCTGAGAATGCTAAAGATCTTATTGCTTGGGAAACTAAAGATGCTCGAATTATTTCTTTGATTTTAGGATCTATGGAGGTGCACATGGTGAATAATTTACGCTCTTTCACTATTGTTAAGGAAATCTTGGACTACTTAAAACGAATCTATTATTAGGACAACAATGCACGACGTTTTCAATTGGAGTTGGAGATTGCCAATTACACTCAAGGCAATCTCACCATTGAGCAATATTACTCTGGTTTTCTAAGCTTGTGGAGTGAGTACTCCAACATAATTCATGCTAAGGTTCTTACAGCGGCTCTATCAGCTCTCCGAGAGGTTCACGAGGTTAGTAAGCGGGATCAGTTTCTTATGAAATTACGACTTGAATTTGAAGTTGCTCGGGCGAGTTTATTGAATCGCGATCCGGTTCCTTCTTTGGATGTATGTTTGGGTAAACTTCTACGTGAGGAGCAAAGTCTGGCTACACAAACTACCATGGAAGCTGATCTTTTCTCTAATGTGGTGAACGTTGCATATGCTGCACAAGAACGGGGAAAAGGTAAACTTCAGTGCTTCTACTGCAAAGGATACGGTCATATAGCTCGCCATTGTCTTCAGAAACTCTGCAAGTACTATAAGCAACCGGGATATCTCGTCATGGATTGTGCCATACGACCTCGGCAACGAAACTCTTAGGCATTTCAAATTAATGTGCATGGACCTACTCCCACTCTCTCTTCAGCAAGTACTAGTCAACCGCTTCTTACCCCAGAATTGTTTAATAGATGATTTTTTCCGCCATCTCTGCTTTAGGCTTACAAGGGTCAAGTTGTCTCTTCTCCTTGGTTTGTTGATTCGGGGCGTCAAATCATATGACAGGTAGTTCTAATTCATTGCATAATATCCGACGATATACTGGCACGCAACACATTCAGATTGCTAATGGCAGTACCCTCCCGATTACTGTTGTTGGTGATATTGGGTCTTCTTTTGATAATGTTTTTGTATCCTCGGGGATATCTACTAACTTGATTTCGGTTGGCCAATTGGTTAATAATAACTGTGATGTACATTTTCTCTCGTGCTGCTTGTCTTGTACAGGATCAGGGGTCAAGGAAGGTGATCGCGAAGGGGCCTAAAGTCGGAAGATTGTTTCCATTACAATTTAATATTCCTACTGTTTTGTCTTTAGCATGTATTGATGTTTGCCTTAAGCATGAAATTTGGCATAAAAGACTAGGGTATCCGAATACTTTAGTTTTGTCTCATTTGTTGAAGTATGGTTTTTTGGGTAATAAAAATCAGTCTCAATTTTCAAATTTATCTTTCAATTGCGATGCTTGTAAACTTGGGAAAAGTAAGATTCTTTCATTTCCAACTCATGGCAGCCGTGCTAATAAATGCTTTGAGATTATTCGTAGTGACATTTGGGGAGTGGCACCCGTCACTTCACATGCCCCATTATAAGTAGTTTGTGATGTTTATTGTTGATTTTAGTCGTTATACTTGGATATACTTTCTCCGTTCTAAAAGTGAAGTCGGTACTACGCTTCAGACTTTTATCGCTTACATTGAGACAGTTTTCTTCTAGTATTCGAATTCTGAGGTCCGATAACAGTGGTGAATATGTCTCATCAGTGCCAGACATTTTTACAACAGAAGGGTATTCTTTCTCAACGCTCTTGCCCATATACTTCTCAGCAGGACGGAGTAGCAGAAAGAAAGAATCATCACTTGTTGGATGTTGTTAGAGTTTTACCACTGGAATCTTCGGTTCAACCCAAATTTTAGGTTGAAGCCCTATCCACAGCTGTACATCTGATTAATTGACTTCCTACTCAGCATTTGAATTTTGATTCACCATATTTTCGCCTGCATGGCACACATCCTAACTATGACATGTTGCATACTTATGATTGTGTATGTTTTGTTCATTTGCCTTCACATGAACGTCATAAGCTTGATTCTCAATCCGTACGGTGTGCTTGGGTTACAGTATTGCTCAGAAAGATTTTGTTTGATATGATGGTGTTGCTAATCGCTTCCGTATCTCTCGCAATGTGGTTTTCTTTGAGAGTCAGTATTACTTTCAACATCTGCCATCTTCTAATTTAGCTAAGCTTATTAGCTTTGAGGATTCTTCTCGTCCTATTGAGCATTTTAAACTTGGTGTGATATATTAGAGACGACGACCTTCAGCTTCACTGCTCCTTCCTGATCCTATCCTAGACTCTGATACTCTTCTACGATCCACCCACATTACTTGCCCTCGTGTTCGGTATGGTTTCTCTGCAATCTTATCTCATATCACAGTTCCTACTTCTTATTTTCAGGCCATTACCCAACCCTATTGGAACAAGGCCATGCATGAGGAATTTCAAGCTCTTCAAGAAAATCACATATGGGATATTGTTCCTTGTCCTTCTGAAATCATGCCTATTGGGTGTAAATGGGTGTACTCTGTTAAGTTTCGCTCTGATGGTTCACTAGACTGCTATAAAGCTCGATTGGTGGCCCTTGGTAATCGTCAAGAATATGGAGTAGATTATGAGGAGACTTTTGCACCTGTTGCCAAAATGACAACCGTTCACTCGTTCTTGCTATAGCTGCCTCCAAGGAATGGTCTTTACGGCAGATGGATGTTAAGAAAGCTTTTTTACATGGTGACATTAAGGAAGAGATTTATATGACGCCACCTGCGGGTCTCTTCTCTTTGCCCTCTTCCAATGTGTGTAAGCTAAAACGCTCACTTTATGGGTTGAAACAAGCCTCCCGTACCTAGTTTAACAGTTTCGTTCCACTCTTCTTGGTTTCTCATTTACTCAGAGTCAATATGATTCATCTCTCTTTATTTCCAACCCCGAGGCGGGTATGGTGCTTCTTGTCTACGTGGATGATATAGTCATTACAGGGACTAACTCTAGATTGATATCTCATCTTCAAGATTGACTTAAGGAATCTTTTCATATGAAGGATTTGGACCCTTTCCAGTATTTCTTAGGTCTTGAGGTGCATTCGAGTCCCGTCGGGACTTACCTACATCAACATAGTATAGAGAGGAGTTGATTAGCTTCGTTGGACTTCATGATGGTAGATATGTTGATACCCCTTTGGAGGTGAATGTGAAATATCGCAGGAGGAAGGTGATCTTCTTCCTGATCCCTCTTTATATCGTCAATTGGTAGGTAGTTTAAATTACCTCACTATTACACGACCATATATCTCTTTTGCTGTCCAACAAGTTTGCCAGTTTATGCACACCCCAAGACACCTCCACTTAGCTGCAGTTTGTCGCATTATTCGATACTTACTAGGTACACCTAATCGGGGTCTTTTCTTTCCTGCTAATTCTACTCTTGAGCTGGTTGGTTATGGTGATGCTGATTGGGCCTAATGTGTGGATACTCATCGCTCAATTACCAGATGGTGTATGTTTCTTGGAAGTGCGCTCATTTCATAACGAAGTAAGAAGCAAGATCGTGTCTCTAAATCTTCCACTGAGTTTGAGTATCGTGCTATGTCTTCTGCCTGCTCTGAGATTGTTTGACTTCGAGGTCTTCTCGCGGAGCTTAGTTGTCCTCAGATTGGGCCTACTCCTCTTTATGCTGACAATACTAGTGCCATTCAGATTGCTGCTAACCCCGTGTTTCATGAACGCTCTAAGCACATTGAAATGGATTGTCACTCTATACGTGAGGCTTATGATAGTCATCTTATTACTCTTCCCTATGTCACAACTGATGCTCAAACTGCTGATTTGTTCACCAAGGCGATGGCTCGACCACATCATCAGTTTCTTGCTTCTTGATCGTCCAACATCAATTTGAGGGGGGATGTCAATGAGATTATATTCCGATTGTAGTTACCAATTTAGGACGATTACATACCATTATTGTACTAACCATATTAGGTTAATTACATACCATATATGTACATATTTCGATTTCTATATAATAAGAGAATCCGAGAAGGAAAGGGCATTCAGCATAAAAACTCTTACAAAGTGTATTCTCAAGTTCACCCAAGCATTTACGGCAGTTCAGCAGTTTCTTTTTTTCTACCTTTTCGGTTTTGCATGTGCTACGTACACATCTTTAAGCATATAATTTCCTTTTAATGGGTGCCACTGTTGATTTCATGCAAAAAATTGAATTTTTAATAGCTAAGCAACAACTAGAGCAAGTTTATCAAAGGAGGGTATTTTGCTAATAAAAAATTTCAGTTGCAAATACAAATCGTATAGTTAAGGTGTGCCAACGGAGAAAAATAACACTGAATAATCTATACAAGTCTAATAAAATGGAATTATGGTATGTAGCATAAGTGGTGCTTAGCACCAGCCTATGTGTTAGTGGGCCACTGCCATGTTGTCCAATGCAGAAAGTGCATCATAACTTCATTGGATAATGTGGTGGCCTCACATTCACATAGGTGCTAAGCACCACTTGCGCTAAATAACATTACTCAAACAAATGGGGGTGGATATATTACCAAGTGCTTGTATCTCCAGTAGTTACTACATTTGAATGCACATCTATGATATTAGTTCAATGCTCCTGCTATTTTTCTATGTTTGGACAATTGAAGGGCATACTTTCAATTGTTGAAGAACTGCTCACTTATGACTGATTACTTTTCGATTTGAGTTACTTGTATAACATGGTTTGCATATCGTAGGTCTTTGTCTTGTTTATCAGTCAATCTAAAGATTCTATCTTTTATTAAGGACATTTGAAGTAGTAGCCTCATTGTTAATAATTGTCTTAAATGTTGACACCTTTCAGAGAAGGAAAATCTCTGTCTTTACGGATTTCCTAGCGAGCAGTGGGATGTTATTTACCTGCTGAGGAGGTGCCTCCTGAGATTCCAGAGCCTGCTTTAGGAATAAACTTTGCTAGGGATGGCATGCAAGAAAAGGACTGGTTGGCTCTTGTTGCTGTCAATGGTGATGCATGGTTACTCTCTGTTGCCTTCTATTTTGGAGCCAGATTTGGTTTTGACAAAGCTGACAGGTGTGCTTAGTGTTAACATGAGAACTTGAAAGTGTTTTATGTTGCTGGGATTATGAAATTGTATATTTTGATACCTTGTATTATAATTTATTAGAGGGAAAGGCTGTTCATTTTCTGTAGTGGCAACAACTTGATGGAGCTGAAATTTAGTTTTTGTTGGGATTGAAACCTACAAAATATTTGCCAATATGGCCAAGTTGTTAAGATCTGCACACTCATTTGTATATCCTATTCTTGGTTCTCTCCTCTATACTCTTCCCTATATCAGCATAGCGAATTCTAACACCAAGTATATAAACATTTGAAACTCATTGCCTGATTTTTCTTTGCTCCTTGTCTTCCTAAGTTGGACAGCTTAAGGCACACACTTCTTAAACCTGTTTTTACTGACATATAGAGCCATTCTAGTGAATTGGACTGCTATGTCATCCTAGTGAATTCTAACACTAATTATGTGTGTGTGAACTATCTGCCTCTTCAATTCTCTTTTGCTACTTGCCTTTCTAAATTAAATTGTATGATGAAATGACTTGTGAAACCTAAAGCCTATGCATGTACAGATAAATAGCCATTCACGTGCTACGAAAAACTGCAACAAAAACAAGCCTGTGGTATGCTTGTGTATAATGGTACAATCTTGTATATATGGGTTATAAAAAGATGTTCTATTATAATAAAATTTTAGACCGGTTGACTTTCACAAGGTAATTTTGAGTTATGGCCACTGCAGTGTCTTGGTAATATAAATTACAATATGGTTAAAATTTCTTCAAATATTTTTATTCTGACTTCTGAGTTTTTGTCTTTATTTTCATGAATTCTTGCTGGTATATGAATGCAGGAAACGCCTGTTCGATATGATAAATGATCTCCCAACAATATTTGAGGCTGTGACAGGTTCTGCAAAGAAGCAAGTAACTGAAAAATCATCTGTTTCAAACCATAGTAGCACCAAGTCCAAGTCCAACTTAAAAAAGGTAAAAGAGATTCTCTTTTTGCTTCTTTCTAGGAAAACATAGAAGGGTTTATGCTGACATTACATATAGTTAACCAATTTTGTGTAATTGGCGCAGTTCCATTCCTTACGAGTCTTAATTCCATGATTTAATCTCTTGGGAAGTTTATGAAATCATCTATGGATAAACATTTCTAGATTTTAGAGAAGTTAGTTGTGAATGGGTGAGTATCTTAGGAGATATTTTAGGAGATTAGTCAGTTTTTTTTTTTTTTTTTTT
>CAIGRN010174046.1:0-20472 GCA_903798345.1 Fraxinus anomala
ATATTAAATTTATTTTTATATGCATTATTATTATTATTTACTTAATTAAGGTCTTAAATATTTATTCTTTTTAAAATATATTTTTTATTATATAGGAGAATGGGAAGGATAGGGGAAATTGTGAGACTACCACATCATATGTGATAATTTCACAATATTACATTAGATCCACAAATTCTATTTCAAATGAAAGTTTTCAAAAGTCTTTTAAATTCTATAAAAATTTTAAATTGAAAGTCTACAAAAGTCTATAAAATATTTCCACTAATTTCATACAATTTTTTAAAATATTTATGAAATCCACGAAAATCATTACTTAAAATAAATTCATCAAAATTTTCAAAAGTCCTTCAATCTGAGTGAATGGTATTTGACCTTTGCAACGGATTACGGACTTGCGCGCAAAACCGGAAGATCTCAAACCCGTGACATAACCCGAGACTGAAACCATATCCCAACCCGAAACCGGTACACCACATGAAAAAAAAAAAGCCGACCCTTCTCTTCCCCCATCCCCTTCCTCTATCCTAGTCGTTTTCTCTTTCTCCGAGCACTCGTCTCTCTCTCTCTCTCTCTCTCTCCATATCGCTTTTTATCTCAGATCCCTTTCTCGATCATCCACTGTAAGTTCTTACACCTCTAATTTCAATTTCCTATCTAGATCCCTTTTTTTGTCGGAAAAAGAGAGAACGATATTTTATTGGAATTTTGTTTGTTAATTTAAGTCCAGTTGCGGCTTGTGAGTGTTCTTTTTTCTTTAATTGGAATTTGGCATGTCTAAAATTTGAGTTTGGCTCAATTTTATTATACATCTGGATTGATATAATTTGGTTTTAATCGATTGATTAAAAAATTGATTTTATTTGTATTTATTATTTGAGAGTCGGGTGATTTTGATTGTTAAAATGCGCGTTAAATTTTTTGGTCCCGAATTATAAGTTTTAAGGATTTGGGTTTGGATTGGGTTGGTAAAAGTGGGTTTTATTCTAAAGTCAATTTGCTTTTTATCTAGATTCCGGATTTTCTGAACATTTGTTTTTTTCCTTGTTGAATTAAAAATTTGCCACGTTGATCTTTTAATCATTGAGGTGAATGTTGAAACAATGTAAGTTTGTCATTACACGTCAATTGGAATTAGGCTTATACTAATTTGGTCTTAGTTTTTTTAGATATATGTAAGTATTTGTGTTCAATTACCGCAAAATCTAATTATTTGATATTCAAGTTTTTTTAAGCAACCATGGGCGATGAAGGAGAAAAGACTTGCCCCCTCTGCGCTGAGGAGATGGATTTGACTGATCAGCAATTGAAACCTTGCAAGTGTGGCTATGAGGTAATTACTTCTTCTCTGTCATCATATTTTAGTTTTTACTGCCTTAAAATTGCCAAAAATTAAGGGCTATTCTCTTTGTATCAGTTTTCTGTGTTTTGAGTGTCCATTTTGAGATTGTTGAAAATGTGTTCTTTTTGGCATTTTAAAAAATTATTTTGAAAAAACCCAAAATGCGTTTTGAAAATTTTGGCTTGATTATAACTGAAAGCACTCAAAACGTTGTCGTTTTGGTTTTTCTTTGTAAATTTTAAACTTGTTTTCAAAAACGCGTTTTCGAAAATAGGAAAGAGAACGCGTTTTCACTATTTTGGAAAATCGAAAACGGAAAATGACTTGAAAATGGTAAAAAGAACATGCCTTAAATGTTTCTGGAATCCACAAAATCCTGTCCATTGTGCCCCATTTTTGAATTGTATGGAATTCAACATCCATGCTAATAGCGCAAAAAGTTTAATGGTGTTGCGAAGAGCAGAGATGATACCGGATAACTTCGATACCAATTTGTTGAATACGATACGAGATTATAGACACAATATAAAGTAAAAGTTACATACTCACAAGAAGAATATAATTCGTAAAGTAAATGAGATTTCACTAAAATATAGAGAAAAAATCACAATGATTTGTTTTTACAATTTGTCTAACTAATAATGAGGATAGACAAACCTTTAATAAGGTTAAATCAATCTATAATAAAGCTAACAACCCATAATATGGTAAAACCAACCACAACTAAATTGTAGAGTGGAGTCAAATATATATAGGAAACAATTCAAGCCTTATAAGTAGAGTTGTGGATGAAATAGAATGCCTAAAAGTTTCCTTATCTTGAATTTTTCAAGCTCAATACAAATTCCAACTCCTAATAAGGCTTCCAAATAGAAATTCAACCATAATTTGCCAAATATATTTCGAATAAGATTCCAAAAGCATTCCAAATAGAATTCATCTTAACGCGTACTTTAAGTAGAAATCTCAATTATCTTCAATAAAGAATTCGAGTCACACCCAAATTCTAACAATCTCCATCTTGTCATGAATTCCATTGCAATAAACAAACTTCAAAGATTCTTCAATTGGAGGCAATTTCCACTGCAAAGAATAAATGTCAACTCTTCTACAAAAAATGTAAGCAAAATTCTCCATCAAAATTTTCAACTGAAAATATTCTCCACCCCAATTAGGGGCAAAAGTGACCTAACGATCACCAATTAAGGTTGAAACAAGTCTTGTAATAGAATGACAACTGAATGCATCAAAAGAAGGATCTTAGCTATAATCGACACCCTTAATTGCATTCAAATCATCAACTAAATCATCAGAATTGTACATATGTGGAATCTTATGGCCAAAGATGGGTCTGTTACTAGCAACTGAATACAATGACACCATTGATGATGGTGGTAAGGCGGATTTATCCATAACTTCTAAATTTAACTGAGATGTATTCCTTAAAAAAGACCTTAAGTTAGACTCTAATGGTACATAATCGAACTCTAAATCCACCCGAGTTCTTAAAATACTTTGATTGCTCAAAAATTCTGTATAATACTGCAAGATATATACATGGGATTTCTATGTCCCTTTAACAAAATACGGGCTCCTTTACTATCTTTCAGGACTCTACTTTCAATGGTATACCTGTACTCTCTTGATCTTTTGAATCAAGAGTACTTAAGGAGATAAAAATTTTATTCAGATCTGAAACGCGTCTCATTGCATCAAGTGTTCTAATCGTTCCATCAAACATCTTTATTCTAGCCCGACTAAAACTAGCTATCCGACAAGGTGTATTATTACCGGTCATCACAACACTTTTTGTAACTTCTTCATATGTTGAAAACAAATCCCGATTAGGAGTCATGAAAATTGCAAGCTGTATAAAAAATTCAAGCCTTATCAGGTTTGGAGTCGTAGTCAAACATAATTAAAAAGTTCTCCATCACTATGAAAAGTTTTAACAATGGCTTCACCTGAAGTATCTAATTGCTTTCCTTTCTAAAAAGTTGCATCCAATTTTTCTATATTCTGCAACTTATATCAATCCTTAATTAAGTACCCTAAATTGTTGCGATAAATTTGGAAGTTAGACCTTAGTTTCCCCCTTGCACGACCACCATCAAGAACAAACCCATCTCCATGAGCCTTAGTTTCAACAAGATACTTCGTCTTCTCCTTCGAATATAGAGCATCATAAACTTCTTCAATAGTGAGATCACGACTATATAAGATCGTGTCTTTAAACAATAAATATGAAGCATGCAAAAAAGGAAAACAACAAAATCAATCATATATAAGCGAGTATTGCTCGTCTCCTAATCTGCCACAACGAAAATATTGTATTGTGATCTAATAGTTGAACATCAAACTTCATGGTTGCCATCACAAAATATCAAGCTAAGCTTTTTAACTTGATCAAAATCTCGATCTCCCAAGAATTTCCAAGCCTTTGGCTCTAATACCTGTTTGTTTTGAAAAGCGGAAATGATACTGGATAACTCCGATACCAATTGTTGAATACGATACGAGATTATATGCACAATATGAAGTAAAAATTACAAACTCACAAAAAGAATATAATTTGTAGAGTAAAGAAGATTTCACTGAAATATGGAGAATAGATTACAATGATTTGTGTTTACAATTTGTCTAACTAATAATGAAAATAAATAAACCTCCAATAAGGTTAAACCAACATATAATGAGGTTAACAACCCATAATGAGGTAAAACCAACCCCAACTAAATTGTAGAGAATAGTCAAATATATTTAAGAAACAATTCAAGCCCTAGAAGTAGTTGTGGATGAAATAGAATGTCTAAAAGTTTCCTTATGTTGATCTTTTCAAATCCAACTCAAATTCCAACTCCCAATAAGGGTTCCAAATAGAACTTCAACTAGATTTTGCTGAATAGACTTAGAATAGGATTCCAAAAGCATTCCAAATAGAATTCTCAACTATCTTCAACAAAGAATTCGGATCATACCCAAATTCTAACAAATGGTAATGACATTAAAATTGTGAACCTGGGATTGGTATATCCTAGGTTCAATTCCCATTAGCATATGTTCGATTTGTTACCAGGAGACAAATAAGGACAGAACAAGGAGATAGAGAGCCGTACAGTTGTTGTTTAGGACCTATTTGTGTGAGACAACCGTCATTTTTTATCCATCATTTCTACGCTTTCCAGCTTTAGATTTTACACCATCTAATTTCAGCATGACAGAGACTTTATGCCATCTAAGTAGGACAAGAATGGAAGCTCTTTGAGTATCTTTTTTAATATTATCAAAATGAATGTTGAAGCATTAGTAAGTTGGTTATGCCTGAAATGGCCTAAACATAATAATTTTTTTTTAACATCATGACATGAAATACTTCCGAGCATGTATAGACATGCTATGAACAATAGCTTTCTAATTTTTATTTTCTGTTTCATTGACCTAGTGAATGAGATAATAGGCTGATGTTGTCTAGTTCTAAATCTAATGACAAGAAATACCCTAGTAAAAGTTGTTAGTATAGTTTACGGTTCTCTATTTGTGTGCCCGTGTGCATGCTTTCGTGTGATATTAATCAGCATTTCTGGAACCAAAAATTTTCTTATGAAACAATGCCCTTTAGGTGCATCACCACTGACCCAAGTTTCACTGCCAGTGTTTGGTCCTTATCTCATTACTCAACTCTGATCACATTTTACTACTGGTACTCAGTCCTTATCTCATTTCTCAACTCTGAATTCTGCATGAATGATAACTCCGATGACATAATTGCCATTAGTTCTTCTCGCCCTATGTCTTCACGGTGCAAGACTGGCTAAAAATTAGAAAATGTGTTCATGCATTGTGATGAAAATGTAGATTAAATTAAGGTTATATAAGCAGTAAAAGTCTCTTGTTGGTGATTATAGAATTATTTTGGGATTGATATTAGCTTACCAGAATCTTAATTAAGTTCAAGGATGCTTTGTTTAGATTGAGTGATAAGTACAACAAGGTGACTTTCTATCTGAGTTGTAATTTCTTCAATATTAAAGGGTGACTGAAATTTTTGCTTAGAATGTATGCACCTATCAATTGGGTAAAAAATTCTCTTTCGGCTAGCTCTTTAAACAACTGCTGTAGGGAAATGGGGATATCCATTATGATTGTTCCTTTTTCCTTTTGTTCTCTTTTTGAGAGTGTCTGTTTTCGGTAATTTCTTTTTATTTGAGTGGTGGGTAGATGTGGAAACCAATTGGTTGGAAGAAAATTGCCACTTCTCCATCCCACTAGCACAATTGGAAGGAATTTTTTAAATTATTGAGCAGTGAGCGATGATCTACAAATAAAGTCCATTTCCCACCTGTTTTAAGGATCTTGTTACGGAATGTTTTAATCAGGATTTTGTGGTGGAACATATGATTAATGCTCTAACCTTATGCTTTTATAGACACAATTTTAGAAGAAAGCAGGTGGCTTTAAAAATTCATTGGAAAATTCTTAACCAAGTCGATTGGAAGTTTCTGAAAAGATGAACTATAGTTTCTTTAAGCTTGCGAAAAATCCGCTTCTATGATTTGATCTGTAATTTTATAAATGGCCAGCCAAAATATTAAATTAAAAAAATACACAGCAATTTGTTCTTGTGTCAGTTTGAGATCACAACTGAATATTTGTGCCTAAAGGGAAACCCAATTTACTGTGGAAAGAAGATGCAGAAGTTTCAGTGTCCCTATTTTTTTTTTTCTTTTTCTCTCCCTTAGAAGACTATACACAATGTTGTGGCAGTTGGTTGTGGCTCTTTAGGTACTTTCTGCTAGTTGTATTATCAAATTGTTGATTTTAACCCACGATGTCCTATACAGGGATATTTTCAATTTGGTCTTGCTCATGTATACAACTATACTTATGCTTATTGGAGTTCTATATGTTTTCGCAACTTTGCAGATTTGTGTGTGGTGCTGGCATCATATTATGGATATGGCTGAGAAAGATGAGACAGAAGGCCGGTGTCCAGCATGCCGTGCACCTTATAACAAGGAAAAGATTGTTGGAACTGGAGCAAACTGTGAAAGGTAATTCACTATTGGTATTTAAGTGGAAATCTCCCATGAAAACTCTTGCTCATCGAGCAAGGGGATTATGTCGTTCTCTGCTATCATGATGATCTCCATGATCATCCTAACAGGTTGGTTTCTGAGATGAGTTCGGAGAAAAAGTTAAAGTCTCAAAAGGGAAAGAGCAAAACGTCGGAAGGAAGGAAGCAACTTAGTAGTGTGAGAGTGGTCCAAAGGAATCTTGTTTATGTTGTGGGGTTGCCAGTTAATTTCGCAGATGAAGACGTAAGTGCCTCTTCTCTCATTTGCTCGTTCCCTTTCTTCCTCCTCTTCTCATGGTCTCAATACTGTTGATTTGTTCTCAACCAGCTTCTCCAGCACAAAGAATATTTTGGTCAGTATGGAAAGGTGCTGAAGGTGTCTATATCGCGGACAGCAGCAGGTGCTATACAACAGTTTGCAAATAGTACATGCAGTGTGTAAGTTCCTTCTAATGATGCCAAATTATTTTTCTTAAAAAGTGTTGTAGTGTTCAAGTTCAAATTTTGATGATTTTGCTGTTGATCTCTTAGAAGTTATGTAGGACATTTTATACCGATAATTGAAGCATGCTCCAAATTTGTTTGAAGTTGGTCTGACATAGGATGGGTTTGGAACCTTGGAGCAGGGCGATTACACATACCTCATGTGTAAATCTTGAGTTCCATTGGAAATGAACATGATATGTTGTTTTAGTTTCATGTGCACAAGTGTTAAAAAAATGGATTTTTTTAACCAACTTAAATTACTTTTGCAGCAAATGAACATTGAAAATGTTATATGCCCAATTTTGTCTACATGTTGGTGAAGCATTGACTGCATGTCCCATATCTTCATACCTTTGTCGTATATCTCACTCTCGTGTATGATGTACTTTTTAGAGTGCAGTATAGTTTTATATTTCATTTAGTCATGAATTATTTGAGCTTATTTCTGTCTTGCCTTTTTTTGTTTCTTTTGGCCTAGATATATAACTTATTCAAAGGAGGAAGAAGCAGTACGGTGCATCCAGTCTGTACATGGATTCATTTTGGAGGGTAGATCACTGAGGCGAGTGTAACTCTAGATATGTGCTCTCTCTTTTTGAGTTGTTGGATGGTTGTTTGAAGTTTCATGTTGCAGGGCATGCTTTGGAACAACTAAATACTGTCATGCATGGCTGAGAAACGTGGTATGATCTCTGAATCATTTCTAAATCAAGAACTGCCTACTGGTTATTGGATATTTCTTCATTACATATATACTCAAATATGTACCTGTACCATATTGGGGTCAAGCAGTGTCTCATAACAAATCATTTGTTTTATTGTCCAGCCGTGCAGCAACCCAGATTGCCTATATTTGCATGAGATTGGTTCACAAGAGGATAGTTTTACTAAGGATGAAATAATATCTGCTTACACAAGGTATTTTTATATCAGTATGCACTCAGTTATATATTTTCCTTTTTCGTTATATTCTTACTATATCTGTGATGAAAGTAGTAAATGCCTCATGTTGCCCTTTGAACTCAGCCTTTAAGTCTTTTATTCAGCATCTGCTTGTTGCGTGCTGATCAAACATTGTGCAGTTGTCGATTTAGTTAATTCATTTATGAAATTTTTATGTTATTAGTCAAGTTATATTAGAATAGAAAAGCTGTTTTATATGTGTAATGGTAATTTCATTGATCGTCAATTCATGGTTTGAGATGCCTCTGTGGGTCTCAAGTGAGAATGTAATCTCAGCACTTGTATAGTAAAAATTGAAGTTCTAAGCAGCTCCTGTTTTCCTGGCAAAGACTGAATTATTGCATTGTATTTTTATTGGGTCTCAAGTGAGAATGTAATCTCAGCACTCGTAGAGTAAAAATTGAAGTTCTAAGCAGCACCCGTTTTCCTGGCAAAGACTGAATTAGTGCATTGTATTTTTATTATTTTTTACCGGTTTACATGATATAAGACTCGACTTCCTATGCAATTTTCTTGAAGTCCCAATTACGGTGTATTTTATTTAAAAGAGCTGTTCCAGTGGTTCGAGAAGTTTCTTTGTTGTCTTTTATGGGTGAGTTTTGTTGGAGCTTATCTTCAAGTTGAAAACTTGATTGCTCTGTGTGGATGAAATTTATGGTCTTGCCCTCTCTATTTGGAGTTTCTTTATTTTGTGGGGTGGGGAGGTTTCGTTAATCTAAGGTGTATGTTTGACGAAGCTTTTATGTGCTTATAAGCTGGACAAACATAATTTTTAACCACACATTTCTTAGGATAGACAACTTTTACCTACTTTTAAACCATGCGTTCTTTAGGACCCACCGCTTATAATCACTTGAAAGCTTAACCAAACAAGCACTAAATTTGGAGTTTTTTTTCTTTTCTTTTCTTTTTCTTGGGCAGGGGAGGGAGAGGGGCATTTTATTATTTTTATATGCACAAGTATTTGAAAGAGATGCATACTGGCATATTAGGGCTTGTTCTCTTTATCATTTTTAAGCCGTTTTCTGTTTTAGATTTTCCAAAACAGTGAAAACGAGTTCTCTTTCCTATTTTCAAAAATGCGTTTTTGAAAACAAGTTAAAAATTTACAAAGAAAACGTGTTTTCAATTATAATCAAGCCAAAATTTTCAAAACGCGTTTTGAGTATTTTCAAAACAATTTTTCAAAATGTAAAAAAGAACACATTTTTAAAAATCTTAAAATGGACACCCAAAACACAAAACTCAAAATGAATTCAAAACTCAAAACACAAAACTGAAATGCAAAGAGAACCCCTTAGTTTTGTGGTTTCTTTTTCTCCTAGTTAATTTGTCTTCTTGTTTTTGCTCGTTGAAACTTGTGATTACAGAGTGGTCATCTATATCTATAATTGTAGAATAATTATATGTTCAGCTTTTTGTTGGATTTTTTTATTGGTTATTCCATGACAACTCGGCTGATTAACATAGCTAATGATTTTAAAGTAGGGTTCAACAAATTACTGGTGCAACAAATAGTGCGCAACGGCATTCAGGAAATGTTTTACCAGCCCCAGCAGATGAATACTGTAATAGTAGCCATGTTTCTTCTGGGAAGCCTTCAAGTAAAACTGCTACACAGACAAATGTAATTTTTTCTTTTCCCCCCGAAACCACTTTTCTTCTTACAAAATTTCACTACGTGAAGTCTTTACCATACTGTGGAAGTATAATATTATTCATTTGTCATACAAGCATCTGTCACAAAACTATCATATGGTACTGCGCTTTGGAATTTTAGCTTGTATTTCATGTGGAAATTGTGATCTGGGCAGTGATTGCTGCTGAAATATCCGGATTATGTTTTTCCTGCTAACAAAAATTCTCACTGTGCAGAATTCGGTGACCAGCATTAGAGTTTCTCCACCAAATAGCAGCTCTGGTAGATCTGCTGCTCTACCTGCTGGAGCCTTGTGGTATGTGAATTACTGATCTGTTGTCTCTTTCAATTTGCATGTCACTATTTCTCAGCATTCAATTGCCTTCACTAGGGGGACTCGTGCTTCCAATAATCAACCCTTGTCCACAAGTATGCCATGTTCCACTGGACTACATAAGCAGAAACCTAATGCCTGCAATGGACCGGCGACATTTTCTACTGCAGTTGCTAGCTCTAGTCAGGTTACTTCGTTGCATAGTGACACTGAAAAGAAGCTGGTTCCTAGTGAAGAAAGCGGCACAAGTCGAGACGAGAGAAAACTGGAAACCATAGAACCTGTGAACAAGGATTCGAGCACAGATGGCAGAACTATTTTGAACAGTTCCTCCTTGTCCGTACTTCCTGTTGCTTCACCAATAAACAGGCAACATGGTCAACCTACATCCACGGGCATAGGTGGAGATGCCAGCATGCCACCTGGGACCAATGATTTAGTTAACCAATCCCTAAAGTCTTGTGGACCTGATTCGGACACAGATTCCAACGATGCTACGGATGGAAAAATTGAAAATATATGCTCTGAAATTTTTTCTATGAGCATTGATAGACATCAACAGTTGCAGAATGGCTATGCTGAGCACATTGGAGAATCATTGATATCGCAGACCTCTGGAAAATCTGCATTACCGATTGATGAGGATTATGCCTCAAATAGCCAATCTCAGATGAAATTGGAAACACAGATGCAAGTCTCGCAAGTTGACTTGCTTGCGATGGAAGATAATCTATTATCTATTGACAAACAAAGACTCAAGGATCACGAGTTCGCTTCTAACAGAAACAGTATACCGGATTCTTCTCACTCTTCTCATCTTTCAAAACATTCTAATATTCATTCTCCAACACATAATAATTCTGACGCTTCAGTCAGGGTCAATGTTGATAGGCAAATTGTATATACGAAAGACAATTTGATAGTATCTGCTTCTAGTAATTCTGTTATGTCAAATGGACATCCCAAGAATGAACTCAGTAGTTCGTCTGATTTAGTGAATGATGTTGAATATACTTATTTGTTTCCAAGTAATAAGGATAAAAGTTCACTTCTGGGAAGATTCAAAGGTGAAGCAGCCTGTCATGGTCATCCTGCTGCAGTTGATATGGGGGAGAGCAGCATAATATCAGATATTTTGTCGATGGACTCTTATTCATGGGATAACTCAATTACTTCACCTCAGAGCCTGGCTAAAATGTTTGGTGAAACTGATGAACGACAAGGGCCTTTCGGAGTACCTAGTTCACGGAAAATCCAGAATAGCAATCAATCAAGGTTTTCTTTTGCTAGAGAGGAGGAACCTATGAACCGTGCATCTGACTTTGGACTAACTATCAATTATGGTGAGCAAGCCCTTAAGGACCGCTCTTTTGGTAATGATTTCACAAGCAGCAACAGCTTTCATCTTGAAAAGTTTGGTTCTCACAATAGGCTATCTTTATTTAATGGTGTGGAGTCGGATAATTTTGCCAGCAGTCATTCTTATATCTCTTCTAACAAGCTTCCTGGTGAGTTGCTTTTTATACGGATTTTAGTGAAGTTTATTTGTTGCTGATTCTTGATCGAAATTTATTCATAGTTTGTTGTTGATTTGCACTCGGTTGTTACTTTTTTGGATGTATTAGTAACCTTGTCATGGAAATTGACACTTACGTAGTATATATATGTTCAGTTTAGTTCTTTCTTGATCCTTATATTCTTGTGCCTCATGAGAGTATTTCAGGGGTCTTTTTATACATTAGATTTTAATTGATGGACCGATCTATGTTTCATGTTATCCTTTTATGCTGAATGGTGTATTGTGTACTGAACGGCTTTCCTTGTTTGAAATTAGAGCTTTTATTTTATCGAGTTATTTTGAAGATGCTAGCTGTGCACTCTTTTTCTTATGTGGCTTCCTATTTTTCTTTCTCAAACATTTTTTCCGGATGCCTTTTTAACAGATTCAAAATCTCAAGTTTCTGCCCCCCCGGGTTTCTCAGTGCCTAGTAGGGCACCACCCCCCGGTTTTATTTCTCAAGAGAAGACAGGGAAGATTTTTAACCCACCCTCTGGTCAGTTAATTCATGCCTAGCACTTTCTATTTTTGGGCTTTTATTTCTTTTTAAAAAATCTTGTGTTCGATTTTGAATTATCATTTTATTCCGTCTTGTGCAGGAAATTATATGCCCGATGCTTCGCTTTTGCCAAGAAATCAGTATCAGGCATCCCCAAGCAGTGATTCTATTAGTAATGGTGAAATTGAGTTTATGGATCCTGCAATTTTGGCAGTTGGCAAAGGGATACTTCCTGGTAGCCTCAACAGCTCAAGCTTGGGTGCAAGATTAAGTTATTCGCCGCAGTATAGTACACTCGAAGAACTAAGATTCCAGTCCTTGTTACAAACATCAGTTCCTACACATCAAAACCAGAGATTTATGGACCTGGATGACAGTTATTCTCCACTTGGTGATGCTTATGGAGTTCCTTCTAGAGTACTAGAGCAAACCCTAGCCAACAACCCGTCCCCATTTTCCCAGTTCACTCTTCGTCAGCCTAGAAATGCTATAACATCCAATGGCCATTGGGATGGGTGGAATACGGTGCAGGGTGAGAATAATTTAGGTATGGCAGAATTACTCAGAAATGAGAGATTGGGACTTCCTCAGTATTACAATGGTTATGAAGATTCAAAGACCCGCTTGCCAAATTCTGGAAATCTATATAATTGGACCAATGGGATTTAAATTTGGTTGAAGAGACTTATATGGCACAGTTGATACTAAAAATATCAATGGTGAAATAGGAAAATCATGTGTGACTTAGAGAGAATACCTAGTTTTAAGGACTTCAATGCTTGGCAATCGGATGACCTGATCACTTGTATTGAGTAAATGGACTAAGGCATGGAATGCCAGAAATGGTTGCATTCAAGGACATGAGAGTGATTCACAGGTAGTCTGACTGGTCTGCTTTTAAGTTGGTGGAGGATCAAGCCCTTTCAGCAGGGAGAGTCCCAAACCAACAGGTAAAATATTGGCTCTCTTTAATATGGTAAATGTTATTGATTCGTGAACTATGCTGTTGTGCATGTATATCATGGGAAATAATTAAATGTAGAGTACTTAAAGTAGATTAGAGGCTTAATGGTCACTCATATTTCAGTAGAAAGATGAATGTTACTAATCTTGTTGAGAAAAGAACAGTGAGCTTGTTGTACCATCATACACTTACTTTCTGTAAAACAAACTTCTGTATTAGACTGAAGAGATTTCTCACTAACTGATATTTTCCCCTTGTCCCTCCCCATATCTTTCGACTCTTGGGAAAGATTAAAGAATCGTTTTGAAGAAGTTATAAACCCTGCGATCCTAATCCTTTCTATACTTGAAAAACACAGAGTAACTTCACCTCTCCCTCATGCATGACTCCTATTGTGCATCTCAATGTCCATGGAACTTATGGAATAATGGAGTTTGAGACGTTAATCTGGAAAGGAATAGACTTTTTTATTATTATTCTTTGTACTGTGTGCTCATTTTGTTCATAGCCTTCCCCCCTTCATTTTCAGGTAAAAGGAGCTTGAGATTCCGGCTCAATGTGATGGCCATGCAAGGAATGTTGTCCACGATGAAATCGTCTGGTGATCTTTTCTTTTGTAATGCTAAAGCTTGTTAGTTTGTTTGTGAAGTTGTGGATCTAAAGAGGTGATTGGAAATACTTCTTTCATAATGGCGGAAATTGATTTGTGTGTAGGCAAAAATTCAGAAAATGAAATGTTATTATAGTTATACAATATGTTTTTGCTTATTTACTTGAGAATATGCTCAAGAAAATGAGATCGTTTTCATAAAGATCAATGAATTCACATGCTGGTGACAAGTTCAACTGGTGATTTTGCCCCTCCGATTGAGAAATTTGTAGCTGCATCAACGTGGAAAGGGTGAAATTTTTTGTGGACGGATACCGAAAAAAAAAAAAAAGAAAGAAAGTTGAAGGAGAAGTGCAAAATATGTAATGATAAAATGCCTTAATAAAATGTGTGCTTTAAGAATCCGGTAATTCTGATTGTATGTCAATGGGATATGGGAAAAGAAAATACTATGAATAATGTAAAAACGAGGGCATGATTTTCGTACAAAATTTGAGGACTTCCATCAAATGGTCTATAAATAATGTAAAAAGCAACCATGAATGATGCCTTCAAAAAAGATATTGCGGTCATAATGGAACGATCCATAATAAAATATTTGCGTCTTCTTTTCGTTCTCCGTCACATTTTCTCTCTCTCTTTTTTTTTTTTTTGTTTTCTTTTACTTCTTATTTCAATTTAACCTAAGGATGCGGTCTTCTTTTCAACAAAACATGACTATTTGAAACGTGAAATTTTCCTTTTCTAGAGTAAGAAAATGGGCCATAGATCAATCTTTATTAGCCAAGTTTAGCACAACGCCCAACGAATTTGAAGGCTTAAATTGACAAGAGAATGGGGCTTTGATTTTTTGCTCCATTATACTAATAAATCCTTTCGAGATTAGAAACAACGTCGACAATACCAAATTGCTCCATCAATCTGTATTTTACCGAATAAAATCCATTCCTACTTCTGCACATCCACACACAGATTATGGGGGTGGCCTAGTTTGAAGATAGTATTGAGATTTGTCTGCTGATGTTGTGGGATATGATGAAGAACTCCAGATAGTCGGGACCGGAGTTTTCCACGACGAAGCAGAAGCCGAGAGAGAAGTGGTAGCTGGTGATGAGAATCCTGATGATGCTGCAGTAGAGAACATCGCCATTGGAATGGATTGATTGTCCACCCGCCACCCCTGGTAGGGCCCTTGTGAAACTTCAACTCTGTTCTCCGCCACCCTTTCCTGCCAAATTATCCATAATCTTAGACACGTGTGGCATGTTTATTTCCTCAGTTTCTCTACCACAATTAAGAAATCAAGATTTGGAAGTTATCACTCCAATCATTCTAAATAGAAATCAAGTTCTTGTTCAAAATTAATGTTACACACACCGGATCATTATGATCATGCAAGTTAATCAAAAGTGGGAACTGTATTAGATACTCTCCTAAGGCATTGCAAGCCTATAAATCTTAAGACAGTCGATAAATTTACCTCGTAGAAGGAAACTAATTTAGGATTTAGACCAGCCCGCGATGTAGGATACTCTGATGTTAATGGCAGTCCCTTAAGAGGTGAATCCATCTGTATCTTCAAGAGCAAATAGGGAATGTTTTATCAACAATGCTACTACAAAGAAATGTATTAACAGAATTCATCGTACCTTCGATTTTCTTGCATTTTGTACATCATAAGGTTGGAACTGAGGCAATGCCAAACTTTCATTCTCCTTTGGGGAAGAGGTCGAAATCCCCAAGCTGAGGTCGAGATCATGTTGGCTACCTGCATAGTTTGTATTGTATTAACGAACAAACTCTTTCAAATATAAAATGCAAACCCAATGCAACATAGAAATTATATCGATACCTTCAATCTGTGGCTCTGGTATACTTTCCCCATCGAATTTACTCGACTCAAAGTTAGTAACAGCATCCCTTCCATTATACTGGATGGCCGCCTTGTCGTAAGCCCTATGTTTGCAAAAAATAAAAACGGAAAAACGAGTTGGATAACGGAAAAATGGAAAAAATGAGAAAAATGTTGATATACTTTCCCTATCATTGGGACCTTGCAGCCTCTACTTCAGAGTCGAATAGGCCAAGATATATATACCTGCAGTGTAAGCATTGCAATCCCCACCATAAAAATCCAATTCCCATTTTATTTCTCGTTTCAAACTATGCTGAAATCTTCTCAAGAATTATTTCCAATGAATTCTTAGTTCATAATTATATATTTTCTGGACAAGTTCAATACGGATTCTTACTTTTTGCCATGGAACTGCCCCATTCGAGCTTCCCATCGGCCACATTTGTGTAGCGTAACCCCTCTGTACTTGGAATTTCCTCTCGAAAAACCCGTGCTGTGACGGCGTAATATTTGCACAAATTCCTCTTTACTCAGATTCTTCATCTGCGCCATTAACCAACATATGAATACGACTGTAAATTATGGTAACGTTGGACAAGGGACAGAGTCGATTGAATGATAAGGAACTGAACGTTTCTTCATATATAAAACCTGATTAATTTCCTCTTCATAATCACCAATATTGAAATTAATATCGGAGTCAACACCCCGGAACTTGATTGCAGCTCTGTCATATGCTCTGAAACCAAAAAGAAAATATATATTTAAATTCATAAGAATTAATAATATAATTATCAGAAGAAGAAAAATATTGATAATTTACCTGGCGGCAGCAAGAGCAGTGTCAAATCCACCTAAAACAAAATCCATCAGTATTTACCAAATATAGAAACTAATTAAAAGAAAATTACAAAAAAAAAAAAAAAAAAAATAGCATATCCTTACCCAAATAAATTTGTTTCCCACAATCCCTGCACCCAAAATAATAATTAATACAAAATTAAAAACAATAAATTTCGTTGTTGAAACGAGAAAAAAATTACCAAATATGGGATTCCCATCTGCCAGTTCTTCTATAAAAAGTGACCCCTCTGTACTGTGAGCTCTTGGAAGGTGGGCCCCTTCTACTTTTCTTAGGCTGTACGTGTTGTACCGGCAGCTGCTGCTGCTGCTGAACCGATTTTCTTCGTTGATCAACCCAGTTTTCGTTGCCATTATTATTAGCTTTCCCCTTGTTGAACTCACCGATTTCACTCACCGGGAAGAGCTCCCGAGTCACGGGCTCCGGTACAGTCAAACCACAATCCCTCACAACTGGGCTATTTCTATTGAAGATGCCGAAGTTGAATGTATACGAGGTTTCGGGGGAACACGTGCTGGAGCCTTCCCCGTTTACAACCGATGAAGTCGACGTTACAGGGGATTCATCTTCCTCAAAATTCACTTTCCCACTCAAATCAATGCTCAGATTAAGATCAAACATCTCTTCCTCTCTCTTTCTATACTCCGTTTGACAACAATTAACTTATAGGGACATCGGGGAAAAAAAAAGCTGATCGGAACTAATGGGTATTCAAGGCAAAGTGTGTGTGATTCAGAGTTCAATGTTTATATAGAGAGACAGAAAGACAGATAATTTATTATGGCATTGCAAAAAGGAAGCATAAAATCATCGACCAATGTAAGATGCCGTTTTTAACACAGTGACGAAAGAGAGAGAGAGAGAGAGAGAGAGAGAGAGAGATGGAAAATTTCTTGTACTATCCAAGGAAGAAGATGGAGGAACATTTCTCTCTCTCTTTGTAGGATTTTATTTTTTATTATTTTTAATTTTTTGTCTTTTTATGATAATTTATTTTAGTTTTCATCAAAATAAGTATTTTTTTTTTTTTGTGTTCGAACTTTTACTGAAAGCAGCCTTAGGTGATTTTGATGATAGTTTTGGTCAAAATACGTAATTTTCTTTTATTAAAAATGGCCTTCCTTTTAACCCTTTACTCGACCAACTTCAATTGTCAAAAAAGTTGTATAAAAAGGTGAAATTCGTTAATCGTTTAACATGCCTACCTCAATGAGTTGGCTGTGTAAGATTTTATTTTAAAAAGTTCGTCAATATTCAATTTAAGTAAAATTTTCATTATTTTCATATAGTTTGCGTATTATTTCTTACGATGAGTAAATGTACCAAAAAGTATTTAACAATTAAAATGAATCTTAAATTTTAAAGAGTAAATTCGAAAAAGTTAAATTACATTCATTGTTAAACTACTCAAAACTTAATTGTCAATTTCATAGGAAACAAACAAGTAATAGGACAAGTGAACGAAAAAGACCAAAGAAAAATAATTTTTTTTTAAAAAAAGTAAAAAAGGACAAATTAATCATAAGTCTTTATTTTCTTCTTTTTCTTGTTTTTTCCATTTTCGGACCGGCCAATCAAAATTCACCCATTACAAGGTTTCCCAAATTTTCTTTCCTTATATTTTTGTAGTTACATTCACGTGTGTTGGACAACAAAGCCTAGTCAAATCCCATATTATGAATATGCTTTTCCCAAACATAATGTTCCGCCAAAGGGTAGTAGGTACAACCTAGACCATTCCATCATTAGGAAGAAAGAGAAGCTATGTATAAATTATCATAAATTGGGTACTATATGATTCGATTAAAGTTATAAAACGATGTCGTAAAGTGTTAAGTTGTTATTGGCATGATATGTTTAGACCACATTTTGGGTTGTGTAAGGAGAAGCTTTAAAGTCGAGTCGTGTCGACCAGAGTTATCAACGGTTCACAATAGATTTTGGTTACAAAAAAAATCTAGAAATGTGTTTCGCCTCTAGTTTTAATAAGATACAACACTTTTCACAATTTCAAAGTGTAAACTATGATACAAGAGAAGGGATAAAATAAAGAGAGGAGATAAGGACACACTTTTGTCTTTCTCGATCACTTATTGCTAGTATTATAATTTCAAACTATTGACGAGTGTTACATATTTATTCAATATGTTAAACATTACATCGATTATATATTTGTTGAAAAACTCTTTAAAAAATTATTTATTTTGTTATAGATTTTATTTCGAGATTATCATAACTATTATCGAAAGATAAATAATTAAATATTTAAGATCTAATTTAACATAAATAAAATGTTACCTCACGCAATCATTGTTCTCTAAATGAATAATCAAATAAATAAATAAATTCACGTGATTCGTGAGGCAAACAAGTTGGGGAGAACCTTAAAAAATCTACAATTATTTATTATTAAATTTCGTTAATATCTAAACCCTAATCTTTTGAGTGGTCCGACAATTTCTTTCTTTTTCAAGCATCAATGATCAATCCAGCAAGATAATAATTATAAATTATAATTATGGATGCGATTTTGTTGGACCACTTGGCTTTTCTTAATTAAAACGCGAATTATTTAAGTCAAACCTCCGAAAGCTGCAAATAAAAATTATATATTTCCTCGGACGAGGTATTACCACGTTACTTTTTCTATTCTTTTACTTCATGAAGTCGCATTTCTTGACTTTAACCCCAATTTTTATTTACCAACAAAATCTATTTAGATTTCAAATTTCAATAATGTCTAAAGGTAGTTGAGGGAATGAGTTGGCTGCCCATATATTGCTTGTACCTTTTGAAATTTAGTTGGATTCAAAGTGCAATCAACTTCCCATATTCCAAAAAAAAAAAAAAAATCTTCTTTCGGTGCACGATAAAGCTATGTCTAACATTTTATGACTAGAATTTACGAACACCTCATAACCATAGTATAAGAGATGACGAGCCATCTTTGATAATTTTACGATATATCCCGTAGTTAAAATCCATGTTTAAATATTTGAATATACAAATTATCTTACTGTATTATTTAAATATGACATAATTTCGAGTTAAACTTAAATCTTGTGAATTTTAAGATGAAAATATATAATTAATTGTATAATTATTATTAATAATAATGGAATCAATCTCACACTTTGGTGGATCCCTCCATATGTGTGGAATCATGTCACTTCAACCTTAAGTTTTCTAGTATTGAAACAAATTAATTGCCACTCACAAATCAAACTTGTGCACTTATCATAACGTTTCAACCGCAATGAATCACATGCTTTTTTATTTTATTTTATTTTATATGCAATTGTTATTGTAGGTACCTAACCTACTTATTTATAAAGAAATTTGTAGCATTAGTTCTTAAATTATCGTTCAAGTCAAATTATCCTTGATCTTTAAAAATAAACAAATTGGTCTTCAACCTCGAATTATACAATCAGATCGTTAAGTTGAACAAACATCCAATCTCTATTGAATCATTACTAGGCTCTCGTAAAAACATGTATCAATTCAAAATTTATGGGGTTTGAGCTAGTTAAAAATAAAATCTAACTTCATAAACTTAAACGTGTGAATGTTATGTAATTACGCAGTCCCTGTTTAGTACAATTTTTTTAAAATTTATTTTTAATGACACGTTCTCTCAATAAATACTTTTGAATGTGAATCCATATATTTTTCTTACTTTATGGTACATTAAAAAAAAAAAACTACTTTTCATAAAATTTATTTTCAAATGATTTATACCAAATATATATATATATAGAGAGAGAGAGAGAGAGAGAGAGAGAGAGAGAGAGAACAGGATGGGGATAGAAAGAATCAATTGTGCTTTAAGGACAAACATGGGGGGCCTTCCTCTTAAGGTAATTGTCCAACCTTAAACTCACCTTTTACTCCTACATTTGCTTTCCAAATCCAGTAACCTCAACTACCCGCTACCTAATCAATTCACGCCACCTCTGATTTGTGACCCGACCCACGATCACTAAAGCTAAATGCTATCCTTTTGTCTATCCTCCACCTAATACTCACTTGCCACATATACTTTACCACCAACTTTGCGCAAAGTTAATGGCTACGATGGATGGGTCCATTGTTGTCGATCGCATTAACGGTTCCAATTACTTCAAAATCGAAAATGAATAAATTTTAGTTGTATACTTGCACGAGGCAAAAGTAGGATATTTGTGCTTTAGATCTCGCTGATTATTGTAGAGTGATAGAATTAAATCGAACAAAAATTGATTGATTCTGATTTGGTATGGTTCGGTATATATATATATATATTA
>CAIGRN010174057.1:0-10663 GCA_903798345.1 Fraxinus anomala
TTATTTGTTTTCTTTTTAATTTTAGTTTGAAATTATTCTCTTCCTTTTCTATATAGTTATCTAAATTTCTAATAGTTGTATTTTCTAACTATTTTATTATTTTTTCATAATATTTTCTTATTATCATTTGTCCATTTCCTACTAATTCTTTTATTAATTTTTTCTCTTTTATGGATGGTTCTTCTTTTGATTGTATCATATGTCTGTTATTTGATTTGCTAAATCTATCTTAGTATTTAATTTTTTATTTAAATTTATTTTAATATCTTCTGATAAATATTTATTTAGTAAGGGCCAAGTTTTATGACAATCTATATTTTTCTTTGTAATATAAGATATTTTCTTCATCTTCATAGTTTTCAATAATCTTTTCATATATATATATTTATCTTTTATTAATCATATGATTAATTTTTCTAATATTTATTTTTTATTTCTCTAGGTAAATTTATAATTATAANTTTTATATTTAAATAAAATTTTATGACAATCCATATTTTTCTTTATAATATAAAACATGTTCCTCATCTTTATAGTTTTCAATAATCTTTTCATATATATATATTTATCTTTTATTAATCATATGATTAATTTTTCTAATATTTATTTTTTATTTCTCTAGGTAAATTTATAATTATAATTAATGTTAATATTTTTAATCTATTAAGAATATGTTCTAAATATACATAACATCCTTTATCATCTTCTACTTTATCATAACTATCATAATATCCTGGTTTATCTTCTAGTTTATAGTATCTTTTTAATTTTGTAATTCGAACTTCCATGATCTCTATGGCTCTGATACCAATTTTTTGTGGGGGTTGCTATTTAGAGCGAACAAAAATCAAATAAAATCTAATAATAAAAAATCTAATAAACGAATTAAAGTTCTTATAATCTTTTCAATATTTGTAAAGGTTTAACAATTTATAATATCTAAGTCTATATTTATATCATCATTTAATTGTATAGGTATTTTATGATTTATTATCAGGTTTTGTGTATTCTAAATATTCTTTTATATTTTCAATCCTTGATCTGTTACTAAATAATCTAAGTTAGAATCTAATTGTTAAGGTATATCTTAATTTTTAGTCTCTTTAATTGACCTATTTGACAAAGGTTTTCTCATAAAATATTTAGACTAAAAATATTAAGGACTTAAATGAAATTTTATTCATATTATGGTAACTTAGTTATAAATTCTATATCAGGAGTATTTTTGGTAATTTTATAAATTTAAAATAGTCAAAGACCATTTTGAAAATATGACTTTCTATTTAGGCTATCTTCATGTATTCCCCTCTTCTCAATTGGTTGTGACAGACAGTACTGTTTTGTAATTTGAGGCATATTTCTCAACCCTTCAATTCGGTGGGTTTTTACGGTTCTTCAAATTTCATCCTCTATATAACAATTATTTTCAATCCACATATTTTGTTTAAAACAACTTGTAAATAGAAGACAAGAACCAAAAAATTTATTTATGAGCAAAAAATTACTTAATTTAATATATTTATAACGTTATTATAATATAAAAATTCAGTTTTGTATAAAACAATTGCTTAAAGTTCAACTTATATATAAAAGTTTACTTCTAACATCACTTATAAATACAAAATTTTATACATGAAAATATAAATTAAGCCCTAGTTTCATCATTATAAAGAGAAATTTAGGAAAAATAATATTTTGAATAGTGTTTTTTTAAAAGAATGTATGGTTTAAAAAATGGGTTTATGTACAAACTATTTAATTGTGTGAATGTATGGTTGAAAGTGAATATGAGAAATAAAAAAAAATTTAAATTAAGAGAATGAAACGGACATAAAGTTTCACTAAGCGATATCTAAGAATTTCATTCTTTTAAAAATGTTCAAGAAACTCTATATAATATACTCTCAAATATGGGTTTGTTTATTTTAAAGATTGCTACAAACCATCCAAAATCGGACATCTCATAAACACCCAAAATCGTTACTTTTTAAAAAACTCTCATATCCAATACCCCAAAAATCTCAAGTAAGCTTTAAGTGTTATAGTTAAATCTCAGACTAATGTATTATAGTTTTTTCATTTTAAAAATTATTTGGTTTGAAAAATGAATAGGTTCTATATGGTTAGAAAATAGTTCAAAAATTGTCTAATTTGAATCATTTTATCCTTACTTTTTATTTATATATTTCGTAGGACCACAACTATTATCCACTTATTATACACATATTCTGTAGGACCACGGCTTATAATTATTTAAAGTTTTATTTAATCCGTTCTCAAACATTATTAGTCAAAGACAAATCATTAGGACAAAATTAGGATCCTTACTATTCGTTTTGCATGTTGAACGTGACAATTCTTTTCAAAAAATATATATGTATATATATAAGTTAAAATATTTATCTTAGCATTGCATACAATATTTAGTAGTCATCATCCTATTGTACCATCTTATCACGAGAATATTTTTTGCATACTATTCAAGTGAATTAGGGAGCCATTTTCGACTTTTTATTTTTCTCACAGTATCCATAACTTTCATTTTGACTTCAGTTATTGACTACTTGGTATGGTTAAGGACCTTGAGTCTTGTTTTGACTTTGATCCAAATGCTATTATTTTACTAAATATTGTAACATTGTACTGGAATGTCTTGTATTAAGTAATAAAATAGAGATCTTGTTACATGTACATTAAAATCTATATAATGAATTTATAATACCAGATGGTACTCTATCATTTGTTAATTTAAAATACAATTAACTTTATCAAATATTTTCCCTCCACATCATTCTCGATAATCGTTTATGTACAAGTAGCAAAATCCATAGAATATATCATGAACTCGCATCCTTTGCTACGGGGAGTTGAGGAGTCGGTTGAATAGTTGCATTACATTCCTATTGCATATGAACATACTTATATGTAATATATTATTTTTCTCGTCAATTAAAATAGTATGAAAAAATATTATATAATAACAACCAATATTTTATATATATATATATATAACAAAAATATATAATTAACATAAAATATGTTAACTGATACTAATGTTAACAGCAAAATGTCACTCTCAAACTTTTTCAATCATGTCGCTATTAAATTGAAATTTCCTGTAGCCAAATAAGGTGGAAGTCCAAAATATCAGATTTCTCTACCTTCTCGGTCGACTAATGATATATTCTTGAATCTTGATGTCACCCACAAAATACTGTCTATATTCCATCTAATTGGATTTCCAAGATATTATTATGTTGACAAATTCAAATAAAATAATTCTTGCGTGAAGCTTTAAATTTCATATCAATTTTATGACTTTTTTCAAGCTGAGTTGTTCATTCATCTATAAATGAGCTTTAGAGTTTCTGTTTAGAGAGTTGCTACAAGTACAGAGACCTGTTTTACAAGTCCCTGCCAGGCAACTCACATGTGGGGCGGACCACATTTTTAAAAAAAAAAATCAAAGATGAGGCCTCGGCAAGCACGGTGAGGGGCCTATAAGGCCCCTCTGAAAGCTGCACCTGTAGCTGTAGCTTTATACTCCTATTTATTGTTTCTCTTTAGTTCGAAAATAGTTTAGTATATTGAATTAGACACGATGACTAAGTAAAAGTATACTCATTGCCTCTACCATTATCTCAACCAACAAGGGAAATCAATAAGATCTTCAAATATGACCTAATTATTTAATTTATTTGGGAAAAAAGGACGAACAAACGAAAACATTCCAAAATCAGTTCTTGGCATACTGCTTAGCAAAGCGAACACTAAATCATATAGATTACTGGAGTAACAAATAAAAAATCTCGAGATGACGACACTAAGGAGGTGTAATTCTAACATTTGAGTGTTTTTTACTAAGCTCATGTATGATACATATTTTTTAAGTCTCATTTTTTTTTCCAATTATTAATTTCATTCTTAGTCCAAAATCTATGTTTTTTTAAGTTTTTATCATTCTCTTTCCAATTTCACACTTCACTGACCCCAAATCATTTGATAAATTGAAAACCTACATCTACATGCGCAAATCTTATTGGACAACTTGTTTTAGTATTAATATCTACTTTTAGTATTTGTATATATTGATGAATTAATCTTATTAGACAACTTGTTATTTATATATTTTTAAATTTAATTACGTTAATTTGTAAAAGTTACGAATGAACATGTCATTATTTGTATTTATGTAGTATTGTTGTAAATGTTAAAAAAATTAAATTGGACTATGTTAATTTGTAAAAACTACGAATGAACATGTCATTAGTTGTATTTATGTAATATTATTGTAAATGTTAAAAAATTTAATTATGATACGGAATCGAATCGAATCAAATCCGAACGGTTTCATAATTATATTTGGACCCGACGATTCTATTTATTAAATACCCGAAAATTTTCGTTCGGTTCGATTCCGAACCGGACCATGTCCAGCTCTAATAAAAATTCAATTTTGTATTAAAAAAATGCTTAAATTTTAACTTATATATATAAGTTTACTTCTAATATCACTTATAAATACAAAATTTTATATATGAAATTATAAATTGAGCCCCCAGTTTGATAGTTATTATATAGAGAAATTTGGGAAAAATAATATTTTGAATAGTACATTTTTTTGAAGAATATGTGGTTGAAAATGAGTATGAGAAATAAAGAATATTGAATTAAAGAGAATGAAATAGGGGCTTAAAGTTTCACCCAGGGACGTATAAGTAATTTTTTTCTTTTAAAAAAGTTCAAGAAACTCTATATAATATTCTCTCAAATATGGATTTGACTATTTTAAAAATCGTTACAAACTATCCAAAATCAAACATCTCATAAACGCCCAAAATCGTTACTTTTTAAAAACTCTCATAGCCAGCACCCCAAAAATCTCAAGCAAGCTTTAAGTGTTATAGTTAAATCTCAAACTTATTTATAGAGTTTTTTCATTTTAAAAATTATCTGGTTTGAAAAATGAATAGGTTCTATATGGTTTGAAAATAGTTCAAAAACTGTCTAATTCGAACCATTTTGCCCTTATTTTTTATTCATACATTTCGTAGGACCACAAGTACTATCTACTTATTATACACATATTAATGTAGGACCACGACTTATAATTAATTAAAAAATTAATTTAATCCGTTCTCAAACATTATTAGTCAAAGACACATCATTAGGACAAAATTAGGATCCTTACTATTCGGTTTGCATGTTGAACGTGACAATTCTTTTCAAAATTATATATATATATATATATATATATATATATAAAGATCTTTATCTTTTAGTACTGCATACAATATTTAGTAGTCATCATCCTATTCCCTCATCTTGTCACGAGAATATTTTTTTGCATATTATTCAAGTGAAATAGGGAGCCATTTTCGACTTTTTATTTTTCTCACGGTGTCCATAACTTTCATTTTGACTTCAATTATTGACTTATTTGGTATGGTTAAGGACCTTGAGTCTTGTTTTGATTTTGATCCAAATGCTATTATTTTACTAAATATTGTAACATTGTATTGGAATGTATTGTATTAAGTGATAAAATAGGAATCTTGATACGTGTACATTAAAATTTATATAATACAATTAGTTTTTCCATTCAATATTTTTCCTCAACATCATTCTCGATAATCGTTCATATACATTTTTTGATATACAAGTAACAAAAATCCATAGAATAGACCATGAACTCACATCCTATGCTACTGGAGTTGATGAATCAGATTAATAGTTGCATTGCATTCCTATTACATATGAACATACTTATATGTAATATATTATTTTTCTCATCAATTAAAATAATATGAAAAAAATATTATATAATAACTGATACTAATGTTGACAGCAAAATGTCACTCTCAACTTTTTCAATCATGTCGCTATTAAATTGAAATTTCATGTAGCCAAAAAAAGTGAAGTCCAAAATATCAGATTTCTCTACCTTCTGGGTGGACTAACGACATAATCTTGATGTTCATTCACAAAATACTGGCATTATATTCCATCTAATTGGATTTCCAAGATATTATTATGTTGAAAAATTCAAATAAAATAATTCTTGTGTGAAGTTTTAAATTTCATATCAATTTTATGACTTTTTTCAAGCTGAGTTGTTCATTCATCTATAGATGAGCTTTAGAGTTTCTGTTTATTGTTTCTCTTTAATTTGAAAATAGTTTGGTATATTGAATTAGACACGATAACTAAGTAAAAGTATACTCGTTGCCTCTGCCATTATCTCAACCCACAAGGGAAATCAATAAGATCTTCGTATATAACTTGATTATTAAATTTATTTGAAAAAAAAGGACGAATGAAGGAAAAAAAAAATTCCAAAATCAGTCTTGGTATACTACTTAGCAAAGCAAACACTAAATCATATAGATTACTGGAGTAACAAATAAAAAATCTCGAGATCACGACACTAAGGATGTGTAATTTTAACATTTGAGTGTTTCTTTTTAAATTCATGTATGATACATATTCTTTAAGTCTCATTTTTTTTCAAATTCATTTTCAAATATATAATTTTTCAAAAATAATAATTTTGCACATAAATATATAATTTTTCTTTACTTTTTAGTTACACATTTTTAGAAAAATCACTTTTCATAAAATTTATTCTCGAGCAATTCATAATTTTATTTAGCCATACATCAACATCACAATTTACATCACTCAACAATTTTGGTCCATGCGTCCATCTGCATATAAGGCCGGGTCATTATGGTTCATATTTCAATGTCAAAAATAAATAGCCGAATAATATAAGTAAGTAGATGGGTCCAACTTATTTTTAGTCAACAGATGCTGAATGGTCAAAAAAATAACAAGTGTTGATTCCTTTTACCATACGCCTTACTTTATTGTTGATTATGAAAAATGAAAAAAACCATATTTTTGTACTATTTATTGTAAATCAAATATAATTTTTACAAAAGTCTTGAGTTGTAAGAGAGAAAAACGGAAGTAAGATAAAAGTTAATTTCAGTAAAATCGAATAAAAAGTCAACGTTTCAAGAACGGCTCAACACGATCATAAAACATAATTTTACGAGTGCGAATATTTCAAAAAAGGTCCCTCGATGGAGCTTTCCTTATCCCATTGATAATTTCAACGCACACTTTTCGAATTTAAGATAAGTCCTATCAAGTGATCAATCAAATAACTTAAAAGAAGAAAATACCTTTCTTTAGGCCCATTCATGCACTTTGGCATGCAGTGTTTATCTTCGTGATGTTGCTCGAAAATGACATTAAATAATTAGTCATGCTTATCAATTTTAGACTACAAATTGTGATTTTTTTTTTGCCTAATTGCAATTAAATAATCAAATCAAACAAAACTCAGTTCAAGTCGTACGCGATGATGTAACCTCTCTCCAGATTATGAACGTAAGACTAATATTAATATATTATATATATAATACTAGGTTAGCATTAAAAAGCCGGTTTTGGGCTTTTCAATGTGTCCCATCAGTATTGAAATTAAAATTGAAATATTAAAGATGTATACATTGTCAATGATAAGAATTAAATAAAATACATAAAATCTATCTTATAGTTTAAACTTTTATATTAAATAGTTCACGAGTATAATATCAGAGGAAATAGAAGTTCTGATTTGAAGTCTCGGAAGTATTCATTTATTAACATTGTGCACATGTACAACTTTATTCCCTTGTTTGGCCCCTACTAAAATTTTTAAAATTTTTCTCTTTCTTAATTTTAATCACACATTTTCAAATAAAATAAAATAACACGCAAATTTAAAAATTTTCATTATTTTTCAACAATATGTTCTCCCATTAATCACTATTCCAAAATGTATAAATTTTTCGAAATGGGGACCAAACAATGACTATATCAGGACGTTCACCATACTGTTGAGAATAGAATTAATTTCATGTCCCGAGTGGGTAGGAGTTATTTTGTCCATTTGTTGATACTTCGTTGTCATGTCAGTGGGTCAAACCTTTTTTTTTTTTACTGGTAAAAAAATATGCCAAATTAGCCGTAGACATTTGTTATGCTGTTCACAAATTACTTCATTATGAAACTACCATTCATTAAAATTCGAGGTAGTACATAATCCAAGGGTAATTTCGTACTAGCAATAAATATTAGACTCTATATAAAGTTGACATTACAAAATTCCAAAGCCCAATTATTTAACATACATTCACCATTTGTAAAGCTTGAGAAAAGGAGGAGGTGAGTCTCAATAAATGACAACTGCACCAACGTCTACCACCACCGCAGCCACGGCGGAAAAAGACAGCACCGCCACCAGTTTTTCCAGTTTGCACACAGATATCATACAAGCTCACATCCTCCCTCGTTTAGACGGCGCCACTCTCGCCGCCACAAGTTGCTCCTCCACTACCCTCCGCCACCTTTCTTCTCAAGATCACTTGTGGTCCCAAACATGCCACTCCACGTGGCCTTCCACCAGGTCTCCTCGTGTCTGCCAGGTCATCTCCACGTATCCCGATGGTGGGCCCCGCAGCTTTTTCGCCCACGCCTTCCCTCTCTTGGAAGAAGGCCGCTCTTCATCACCATCAGCACCACCGCCATCAGAATTGATATCAGCCGTTGATATACACTACCAAGACAAATTAATCTTCAGTAAAGTCCAAGAAACTGAAACCGTGACCGGCTGGTTCCGGTGCTCACCCTTCAGGATTGACCTGCTAGAGCCAAAAGACTTGATCCCCACACCCATTAAACAACCGGACGGAGACGACACGTGTACGGTAATTTTCAAAGATATGACGCTGAGCTGGATTCTGATAGACCCAATCCGACGGCTGGCAGTGAACCTCTCATCTCACAATCCTGTTACTGTACAGCGCCACTGGTTGACCGGGGAAGTGCAGGTGCGTTTTGCTTCAATCCTAGCCGTTTCTCGTGGTCACGTGCAGTGTGGTATAGTGGTCACGTGCTGTGTGTCCGAGGAAGGGGAGATGATGCAGATTAGAGAAATAAGTTTAGAGATTGAGGACATGGATGGAATGCACAAAAATGGGAAGGAGTGTTTGGGTATTTTACACAGAGCAATGGAGTGTAAATGGGGGAAAGGAAGAAACAGAGTTGAAGAAGGACACAGGAGGTACAAAGAGTATCTTGAAATGAAGAAAGAGAGGAGAGAAAGAAAAGTGAGGACAGAAGGGACATTAGATATATTGTGTGTGGCATTTGGGGGTATCTTGTTTTGTGGCTTTTTTGTGTTTTATTTTCTTCAAATAGCATATAAAAAAAGATGAAAAAAGTAGAAATATTAAATAATTATACTTTTTTTTTTCTTTTTACAAGTTTAGAAATTGAAAGGGAAAAGAATCATGTATTATTTTTTGAAGTAGGAAACTTGAAAAGGCAGATAAGAATAAGGTGAAGTGATACTTTATTAGTTGATGTGAAAAAATATTCGTTGAAGAATATATGATTTTTCTAGTATCATGCTCGAGATAGTAAATTTTACAATAATAAGTAGTTTTTTTAAAAATAAAATAAGTAACTTGTTCGCTTTTCGATATTTACTAAACTATCTAATATCTTGTAATGCATGCTATTTACTTTAGCATATAAAACTTTCATGCATATCAAGACTCTCTCAAAGTGCGGAAAGAAGTAAAAAGTCTACTATTGATTAAAGATGAATGAACAAACTCTAAACCGCGGTGCCTCTCTTTGGGTCACAAAGTTGGTGTTATGAAACTTCGATTTATGGAAATACATTAAGTTCATGTTTGATACACTTAAAAATTTTCATTCTCATTCTTCCACTTATTTTCAACCACACATTCTTCAATAAAATAATATTTTCCATCACATCAATAATTTTTCCCTTCTTTTCAACCACACATTCTCTATCAATCTACTATTCAAAAATATATTCTTTCAAAATAATGTGACTCAAACACACTCTAATGTTAATGTTTACACTGTTGCATATTAATTTATAATGTACTCACTATAAATAGTTTAAATGAAATAACAATGTGTTTATTACACATAACACATAGTTTGAGCCCCTTTTTTTTTTAGGTGTAATGGATTTTGGATTAGCAAATTGATAGAGAATATACGGTTAAAAATTTAAAAAAATTAAAATAGTATGTAATATTATTTTATTGAAAAATGTGGTTGAAAAGAAAAAAAAAATTGAAAAAAATTGAAATCAAACAAGGTGTAAATACGTCATTGATTAATGTTTCAAGTTGTTCAACATACACCACGTGAATAAGTCCCTGTTTGAGTCCGAATAAATTTTGTAAAAAGTGATTATTTAAAAAATGTATATTTAAAAAGTAGAAAAAAAATTATGAATCCACTTAAAATAATTAGTTTATTAGGAAAATATGTGATTAAAAAAAAAAAAAAAAAAAAAAGTGTGCAATGAAAAATGAATTTTTGTCACTAAAATAATGCCATAAAGGAAATTTTTGTCTTTTCTTCTGAAAGTCTAACCAAGTAGGTTTGTATAATGTATTATATGATTGATAAGGAAAACCTGAAAAGAATGTGGTGTGACTTGCAACCTGAAAAGGTGTACATTTAAAGAAGCCATAAAAATATAACAAATTAAGCCCATGCTTAGGTGGAATTTAAATCATATTTTTAATATATTTAAATAAAATTAATTAAATATGTGATTAAA
>CAIGRN010174065.1:0-12946 GCA_903798345.1 Fraxinus anomala
TTATTTTATCAATGAATATACATGTAAAAAAAAAAAGGAAAAATCAAAAGGTCGATGTGAAAACCAGTGTAAATCCCTTGTCATGGTAGCGAAATGAATGGAAAACCTCTTGGTTACCGAAGGTGACATGGATAAATCCTTCGATTTGTGGCTTTTTAAAGTGTATAAATGAGTCCCAAATCCTCCAGTCAAATTACAAAGAAAATTATTAAATGCAGAACATATCTTAATTCATTGGAAGTGATTCTTTATTATTGGATCTTAATTTCGGATCTTGAATCTTGAAAATCAACTACATTCTCTACATACTGGCTTCTTAATCTTTAATTTTGAATATTGCCTCTTTTGATTCTTGAATTCTTCTTCATGACTTTGACTTCTTGCTCCATAATCTCGATTGTTTTAATACCTTCTTCTTGATTGTGAGTTTTGAATCTTCTTCTTCAATAAATTTTCTCTTGTTATTCTTGTATTGATAAGATAACACAAAGAATGAGAATTATACATGAATTGAAAACTATAACACTATTTATATTTTCATATGTATTCAATGAATAATCAAATACAACCGTAATATATCAATTCTTACACATATTTAGCACACACTTTATTTAGATGTTCAAAGCCCAACGATTTGAATTCTTTATTAGATCACTTTAAATGAGTTTAACTTTAAGATAGTTTCTATAGACAATTAATTATATATACATGAACATACGACAAATTAATATTTTCCCAACAATTTTCCACTGGACCACACATGTTACCTTATAAATGTGTATAACCTTATGAGTTAAAAACTTTTGCTACCATAACTAAAAGCATATCAACAATATCGTCCATCAATTATGCCAATATATGATCAAAATGATTTTCATTACAAGTATCATAACTAAATCCATTAATAGTCACGTATGTTAACACAATTAAATGACATAAACTAAGTATGAATGTGTAACATGAGAATTACATGTAATATGATTCAAACATGCTTATTTCCAATTAGTTCTACTTTATTTTTTAATGAGATCAAACCATAAATTTTAATCAGAGTGAAACTAAACTGAGTACATTATTTCTGAAAATAACCTAAATATCTATAAGCATAAAATGCATCTGAATCAAACAACAACCAAATACAAACTCTCACTAAACTACTGTAACATCAAAAGATACAACACTCATGTAAGCAGTATGCTCATGAAAGACTTTGGGTGGTAGTCATTTAGTTAGCGGATCCGCAATCATGGAATTTGTTCTAATATGCTATGTAGAAACTTGACCACTCTGAACTCTTTCCTTAACAATTAGGAATTTAATATCTATAAATTTTGACATAATCGAGCTTCTTTGGAATAGAAGACTGTTATTATCATAGAATAACATAAGTGATATTCAATTATACCCAAAATGTGAAGCCTAGTTATAAAGTTCCTCAATCATATTCCATTATCAGAATCAGAATGTCCAATGATCTCTAATTAGTCTACTTTCCTATATGTGATCATGTAATCCTTAGTTCTTACTAAATAACCTGCTAAGCTACTTTCCAAATGTCCAATCTGGAGTTACTTAAGTATGTGCCAATCATTTCAACAATGAATGTTATATCCGAATGTGTACAAATCAAGCATACATCAAACTACCAATTACTGAAGCATATAGAATCTTCTATATATTTTTTTCTTTAAGTTTATACTTAGGTCATTGATTGAGACTAAACTTGTCCCTTTAGCAATAAGGGTATCACCAAGTTTATTTTCCTGCATTCCAAATCTCTGAATAACCTTATCGATATAACTCTTTCGTGATAATCCAAAAATACCTCGAGAACGATCATGGTGTATCTGTATCCCTAACACAAAAGAAGAGTCACCAAAATCTTTTATTTCAAAATTTAATGACAAAATCTCTTGATTTCGTGTAATAAGCTATATCATTGCAGGAAAGCCATATGTCATCGATATATAATACCAGAAAAATATGCTCACTCCCACTGAACTTGTGATATACACAACTATCAAATGCATTCATCTCAAAACCAAATATGATAATTATTTGATGAAATTTTTTATACAATTGACGGCAAACCTACTTAAACCAATAGATAGATTTCTTTAATTTGTAAACCATCTGATTTAGCTCAAAATCAAAATATGTCACAAGTGTCATATAGTCCTAAAAGAGTCTGTCGTAGATATGAGAGAAAAAGTCTCTTTAAAATCAATGTTTTTCTTTTGAATAAAGCCATTTACAACAAGATGAGCCAATATCTTTCCACATTACTCTTCGAATCTCTCTTAATTTTAAATATCTATTTATAATCAATAGGATGAGTTCTCAAATGACATTGTCTTTACGGACTTTATCTCTTTATTCATTACATCAATTCACTCTTGAGAATAATTCTTTTGCATGGCATGATGAAAATTGATTGATCAGATCTTCTTCCATAAATCTAATGTCGTCTTCATATTTTTAGAGAAAGAACTATAAAGTCATCTGTAATTGCCTTTTTCTTTTCTCTAGTGTATTTCTTTAATAACATTTGTTTTTGAGGTTGTTGAGTTTATTTTTCTAGAATATTCTCTTGATTATGTATGGGGGGTTTTGTAATATTGTCTTGATTTGAAATTACCTCTTAAACAAGATTTGAAGGAAGAATTTGTCCATGATCCCAATCATTGTTAATTGCAACAGAAAAAACAGTTAGTTACATATTCCTCCTTTAAGACAAAATCTTTAACTTTATAGCTATCCCCCCTTTCCCGCAAACTCCATATCCTCAAAGAACCAAACATTTTTCATTTCGAAAATTGACTAGATAGTGGAATTTTAAAAATTTGTAACCCCTTAACAATTGCTTCACTTGAAACTTTATTGAGAATTTAAGTTGTAGTTTTTAGTTCTTCTTCCCAAAAAGATTCTGGTAAGGTGGAATGACTAATCATACTTTTTACTATATCCTTAAGTGTTCTGTATCGTCTCTAAGCAACGCCATTCGTGTTAGGTATTCTACATTATGTATTGTAGGACGATTCTGCAATCTTTTAGAAATTTAGCAAAAAGCCCTGGACATTATTTTCAAGATCCGTCATATCTTTCACAATATTCACCACTACGATTAGATCTGACGTATTTTATTCTTTTGTTGATTTGATTTTCAACCTCAGCCTTGCAAGCCTTGAACATGTCCAATTATTGAGATTTTTCATAAATGAGATACATGTCGTCATAACGAGAAAATTCATTTATGATCATAATAAATGATTGTTGATATTTCATGAAGTCGGAGATAATGACCCACAGATATCCATATAAATGAGTTCTAAGACGTCCGAAGTCTTCTAAACATATAATCTCCTTGTATTTATTTGTTTCCCATTAATGTTACTAACACAAACACTCAAGTCTGAAAATTTAAGGGGATTAAAAATTCATTCTAACACAAGCTTCATCTTTTTCTTTTAAGAAATGTGACATGATTGCTTGTGCATAATGAAGCGGAATTTTCATCAATTAATTTATGTTCAATACTACCACGTGAATTCACATATAATATTTCTTTATAAGAAGCAAACGTATTAAGCAAATATATGTTATCATAAACATATAAAGAACTTGTAACCACAATACTTGAATTAAAACAAAAAAAACTAAACTAACTATTTTTAAATAAATAAGAGTAACCGAATTTGCTCAATGTAGAAACATAAATCAAATTCCATCTAAAAAATGGTACTACAAATGTTTTTTTTTTCAAATCCAAATAATAACCAATCTTTAATGATAATCTAAAAATCCTTATAGTCTCAACTTTAATAGATTTGTCATCATCCACATAAATAAATCTTTTATAATTGACTTTCGACTGTTTGGGTAACCCTACATAGACACACTTATATGAGTAGTGGCACCAAAATTTTATCCACCAAGTGTGTCTAAGTATTGAAACTAAAATAACCTCCAAACAAACTAAAGTGAGAAGTGTATTTTTCTTTACACAACAATCATAGTATTATAATCCCTCTTGATGTGTCCAGGATTTCCTCAAAGTAATAGTCATATACTTTATCTCTTTTAGGCTTATGCTATTTCATTTGAACTGAACTAGATACAGCTTTCTTATCCTACTTTCTTTTCTTGAACTTGTCCTTAAAGTCTTTGATAAGTGAGCAAATTTCCTTTCTTCTTCTTGCACACAATATGAAACGAGCTCATTAAGAATCCAAATCCACTTTCGACAGTCGTAACTGACCTTAAATTAGCCGAATTGTGCATATCAAAACTAAATGCACAAGAAAGTCATCAGACAACTCAATCTTTAATGACTTGGTTTCAAAACAATATGAGACATTTTCATGATGTACTCCCATATGTTTCCTTTACTTTTATACTTTAGTGGAACCAAGTTCGCTAGAAGCGTACTAGTTTTGACCTTATCGCTTTTTTACAAAACTCTTTTTGAATTTCTTTAAGAAGTTTTTCGGTAATAGTTACCTTATTTGACACAGCACCACAGAATGTTACTGGAATTTCACGCTTTTTGATCATATGACGCATGCGGTTTGAACAATCCTACTTATCCGAGTTCTGTTTTAATCAGTGGAACTCTTATCTGTAAGAGTAGTGGGTCATTCAATCTTTAACGCAAGGTCTAGATCCATATGGCCAAGAACGATATAAAAGTTCTATTTTTCAGAACTTAAAATTTGGTTCAAACACATGAATTGAATTGATGTTGACAGATATTATAGAAATAGATGGATTAATCGAATAGAGAACTTAATATCTAATTAACATGTTTACATTGGAGCCCTTATTGGACAATCAATAAATTTAAATAATGATGGACCCCATCAAAAGAGACCACTCACAACATTGACATTTAATTTTTGGACAGAAATATCAACTTATAAGTGGTAATCTTGGTATAGAAATCAAATATTGACAATAAACAATGTCAACATTGAGTCTATCTTTATGTCAATGTTCACATAAAAATAAAAAAATAAAACTTCATAATTATCACATATTTATTATCACAGGTGTGCAAATAATTCGACCAAATATTGATTTTCTTTTGGAACGATCAATATTCGTATGAATTACATGCATACAATTATCCTAATATTCCAAATAAATCAATATAGACAAGAGATGTTACTTTGGTTATATGTTTATACAATTAATCTATTTTAGAAAATTAGCTATTCGAAAGAAATTTTAAATATCAAGATTTGAAATGGATTACCCCTTATCAATTATTTTCATTAAAAAAATTGAATAAAACTTTGGCCTTACAATTCCCGAAAATAGGGCGCTGTAGCGCTGCCTTGCAACGCCCAACCCCTAGTGTGCTGTAGTGCTTCCTAAATGACAACTGCCGTGTGCCAAGCGCATCCATGTTGGGCGTTGTGCCTAGTGTGCTGTAGTGCTTCCTGAATGACAATTGCCGTGTGCCAAGCGCTTGGATGCGGCTGCCGTTATGACCTTGATTTTTTTTAGAAGAATCCCAAAAAATCCAAAATTTTGGAATTTAGAGCTAAAAAATTCACATCCCAAATTGGAAAGTCCAAATTATGACAACCCTAAAATTCTTTTTTGAATCTCAATGGTTTAACATGGAGTTAGCTCTGAAACCACTTGTTAGAATTTTGTGAAACTTTAAATCTCAATAACTTGAAAACCTAATTACTTTATTGCCAAGATTCTTCAGTCAAATCACCAAGAGAACTATTAAATGCGGAACGTGCCTTAATTCATTGTGAATTATTTTTTGTTATCTTGATTCCCGATCTTAAATCTTAGAGATCAACTGCAATCTCTTCATGCTTGGATTTTTAATCTTTAATCTTGAATATTGCCACTTTTGATTCTTGAATTTTTTGTTCTTGACTTTGGCCTCTTATTCTATAATCTTGATTTTTTCAATACCTTCTTTTTGATTATTGATCTTGATTGTGAGTTTTGAATTTTTCTCTTCAATATGTTTTCTATTGTTATTCTTGTATTGATATGATGACATAAAGAATGAGAATCATACATGAATTGGAGATCAAAGCTATATTTATATTTTCATATGTATTTGGTTTATCATAAAATAGAACCCTAATTGATCTAGACTTTACACATATTTAGTCCACTATTTATTTAGATGCACAAAACCCAATAACTTAAATTCTTTATTAGATTACTTTAAACAAGTTTAACTTTAAGAGATCATTTATGCACAATTAATTACACATGCATGCCTACCTGACAAATTAATATTTCCCCACAAAATCAAATTAAAAAGAACTAAAAAATAAATAAATTAACAAAACAGGGAGAAGAAAAAATTTCTAAACTAAATCAAAAGTTTGTTTCGTTCTATTTTTGACCTTTTGTGCAATTACTCTATTAGATCCATATGTACATATATGATAGATATACCTACATTAGATTATATGTATAAATATGGATTTTTAATGAGAAACACTTAAACTATGCCCCTGTTTGTTTTAAGTAAAAGTAAGATTTTTAATGGATTTTAATAAAGGTTCAATGAATGTGTGCTTAAAAAGTTATGAGTCCAATAAAAATATGATTTAAATTAATTATTGATATTGACTTATATTTTAATCTTTTCAGCCAAATCAAACATGGACTATATGTAACCAACTACAGTGATGTATCATTCGTACATGTGTGTGAACGTAACTAAGATGTAATACACATGGTAGTAGCTAGAGGTTTTATGCTAGATTTATTTTATTTTATTTTATTTTATTTTGTATTAAATAGAAAGACGAGTTGAAGAATTTATGGTGGCAGCTGTGAAGGCATAATTGATTAAAGGAAGTTAGGATTTGTGAAAAACGGCGGTCTCTTTGTTTTGAAAGTGGACTAAAAATTGGGAGGAAGATGATTAACGTAAGAATTTTTTTTCATGAAAATAAATTGTTAAATCATCATATTTAATTTCAATCACTCTATTGGGATTGAGAATATCTAATATGGAGCTAAACAATATAAAAGGTTAAAATATTTCCTTATGAGTGTATCTATACCTTCCCCATCTTGAGGTGATCATTTAGCCTCGTTGATCTCCTTCTGTCTAGTAAAGTTAATATCGTCTAAACAGTGAATGTAAACTAGGTGTTAATTACATTCATTCTTTTTAAAAAAATATTTTATATTATTTCTACAAATTAAACATTGAAACATTGGTAGAAAAATGCATTAATTAAACATTTAGAGTAAATAAGAGGAAATAAAAACTAATTGTTCTGAACTTGATAAAATGGGTAATTAACGTCGAGTATCAAGGCTCCGGTTTCGTGTTCATAACATTGGATTATGATAAAAATAATAAACATGTCTCAATTTTGTCAAATCCTAACTGCTCTTCCCTTAATGTACTAGACAAATTTGTGCATTTCTATTAGGATATTTTGGCCCGGCTTGATGGTCATTATTGAGTAAAAATAATGTTTTAAATAGTAATTTTATTTATTTATTTTAGAATGTATGGTTTAAAAGTGATTTTTTTTTTTTTTTATTTATGTGAAATATTTTTATTGTGTGAATTTTTGGTAGGAAACATGTATGAGAAATAAATTGTTTTATTTTAAAAGAGTCAAACATAGACTTAATGGTGGAATTCTTTTATCTTTGTCCATTTCTTCAAAAAAGACCCATTTTGAAGTAGAATAAATTCTGGAATAGTGATTGATGGGAATAATGTGTGGTTAAAAAGTAAGAAATTTTTTTAGGTTTATGTGTAATTTTGTTGTTTTTTTTTTTTTTTGATACCCAGATATCCCAACTTACGCCGAACTATGTCATGGACCACCCATCACCGGCCCCTCAACGATGGGCGGAAGTAAATTGCGGTATATACCCAAATTGACCAGGGTTCATGCACTCTTTATACTCTTGACCCCAATGAAGCCTTCCTCTATGAATATTACATCACCAAACTGTTCCACCCAAAAATGAGTATTACATCACTCAGCTGCTCCATCCAGGATTCAAACTCCCCACCCTGGAGTTGTAAGCCCATCAATGTCCATCATTTGCCAACTTGGATGTGCCCCGGGGGGCATGTAATATTATTTTATTGATAGAATGTGTGGTTGAAATGAAGAAAGAAAAAAAAATGAGAAAGAGAATGGGAAGAGAATGAATGTCAAACAGGGGCCAAATTTGTAGTACAAGTGCTTGTNCCCTGGAGTTGTAAGCCCATCAATGTCCATCATTTGCCAACTTGGATGTGCCCCGGGGGGCATGTAATATTATTTTATTGATAGAATGTGTGGTTGAAATGAAGAAAGAAAAAAAAATGAGAAAGAGAATGGGAAGAGAATGAATGTCAAACAGGGGCCAAATTTGTAGTACAAGTGCTTGTTATCTCTCTATGTACCTTGTAATAATGATTTAAATTTAGCTTCTAGTGACATTCATTAAATCAAAACTCTTTTTTCTCAAATTCATTTTTAACTATACATTCACGCAATAAAATATTTCACACATAAACATAATTTTTTTTCCTACTTAGTAACCACACAATCTCAAAAAAATCACTGTTTCAAAATTCATTTTTCCCAAAAGAAAAAAAAAAAAAAAAACCTTCTCAATGAATGTCAAGTGAGGGCTTAGTATCAAACACATAGCTTTATGCTCTTGTTATCCTTATTTTATCAATAATTATATATGAAAAAAAAAAAACCAAAAGGTGGCAGTAAAATTAAAGGTAAACCCTTGTTGTGCAAAAATATCAGAGGTTTTTCCTCTATTTTTGCCACTGCCTGCCCATGGTAACAAAACCAGGAGAAATTTTTTTGTAAAAAATACCACGGGAAATCCATGTTTTTGCTATTTTTTGAAAAGTGCAAATGAGTCTAAAAAAAGATAAAAGTTCAGGAAAAAAAATAAAAATTAAAAACAACTAACAACAAATAGATAAATAGAACATGGAAAAAAAGGAATTTATGACAAAAAAAAAAAAATTCTAAACAAATAAAAAAGTTTATGTGACTATGTTTGGGGAACATTATAATTTACTTATAATTTTCAATCAAAGTCTAATTTTAATTTTAGCTGCACATCACAACTATTATCTGCTTATCTATACATTTCATAGAACTAATTACATATCTTCTATCTTTTCTGGAACCAATCTACTAGACACATTCATAGATAGATGATAGACATGTCTACATAGGTTCGTAATCCAAAATTGTTAGGTCTATATAGTATTGGCAAGTTTCATACCCAAACATCATTTAATCGATAGTTCATATCTATAGTATAGTGTCTTAGGAAGGGCTCAATGCCTATTCAAAAAAAATCAAGTAATGACTAAAAAGGCACCAAGTGAATGCTTGAGCCGTTTTTTTGCAGTAGCTGACCACCCTAGGGGTGCTCGAGCGGCCTGTTTATCAAGGTAAATCCTAAATCTCGATTTTTAGTATTTAAATAATCCCAAACAACCTAGAACTCTCTAATACTATATATACCGAACGAAAATCCTAGTCTATGAGCGTTGAGCAAATTATTCATTGAAATAATTCTAAAAGAATTGGTTATAGGGGCGCAAACTCTTAGCAAAAAAATAAAAATCAAAAAATCAAAATTAAAATACCAAAAACCTCTAGCAAATATCCTTCAGAGTTCTGACGATCCCGAGAGCTGATCGAAGTCCCGGTTAGTTAAGGAAAAAGGTTCGTTCTTGGTGGTCCATGAAGGAAAAAAACTTCTTAAGGTTTCCTCTTGAGGAGTTCTTCAAAAGTTTTTCCTACGTCAACAAATGTCGTTTTTATTTACTTTATGCATTTATTCTTGTGCTTGAATGTTGCATCTTTAAATTGATATTAATTAATCTAGATTTAATAATTTATGACTTGTTGCAAGTTATTGGTGGATAATTTTAAATTTCGCACATTATACCTATTTAACACTTCTAGGTATTAGTTGGATTGAACTTCGTATATTTCAAAAATCATCCAGTAAAGTACGATCTGCATGTAATGTGTTGACATTCGAATCGATGAGGTCCAAGCATCAACGTATCCCTACTTTTTTCTCCTCCACGTATATATAACCTACATACTTGAACCCATACGTTACAGGTACAGATTGTGGCTCCAAGGAAAAAGAGAGAGGCCATGATTTATGCACTCTGATATTCAAGTCAAAATACAAACAATAATTTGATTGTGGATACAAAAAGTATGGATGCTTGATATGTAGCTTCATCTCAGCTGCTTATACGTCAAGTTCAAAGATGTTAATAGAAGCCATCGTAGGCCTGTAACCTCCCGTACCCTATCATAGGCAGCTTATCAGGATTTGACTACAGTCCGACTTTGTGAAAACATCACATTAATCAAATGCACTTTATTTAAGATGTCGAAGATTAAACTTATGCTTTAGGGGTCGAACATCAATTGATTCAAATCTAAATGGCCCACTTGGTATGGTCGAGGTTTAGCTCCTAAATTTGCCTCAACATGGCAATGTGATATGGTGATGAGAATAGTGATGTCTCGAAGAGAAAATATTGAGGCATTGTAGTGCTCCTAACGCCTCAAAAAATAGGGTAGGTAACAGAATAGGATTTGGCTTCATTGTCTTGGACGGTCGAATAGGAGAGGCAACACAACACAATACACTAACGTAGGACGACGTTGTGTTGCAAACAGAGCAAATGTGCTTGCGTGATATTTTGCTTGTCATGTGGCCTGTCTATAAATATATGCGTAACATAACCAATGATATTGATGTATCATTTGTGCTACATGTTTGGGCATGTATGATGCGTAATAGACGTGGTACTAACTAGCTAGGCTTGAATTGTTATGGAGTTATATGGAAAATTAGTCAGCATTTTTCGAAACCTGATTAGTGTATTTACACTTATATGACCGTTGATGAAGCCAATTGTTATTAATTTTGATATCTTATTACATAATTTCATTTATTTTCTATGGGGACGATATGTTCAACTCACTAAATCTATTACTTATCAACGATATATTACGTTTACGGGATTCGTACGAATAATTTTTTGGCACCATTGCCCGAGAATAAAGTATTTAATTTTAGTTTATTAGTTTATATAGGATTCGAAATTTATTTTGTTTTAGGCTATTAATTATACACCTAATCTCTCTTGTTCATTTTTTGGCGATTTATGCTATAATCTAAAGAAATCGTGCTCCTACCATTCCCGAGATCAAAAGAAACTTTAGACAATGAAAAAGAGAATAGAAAGAAGCAAGAGAAATGGCAGAACATCAAAATCAAATTTAGTTTCCACCTAATCCGCCAGAACAACTAGATCCATCAAGAATAGTTGCCAACAATGGACAAGCTCTTAGGGATTATTTAAATCCCAAACTTGCTCCATGCAATCAGTTATCATTTATCCACCTTCTGGGCAAGTCAACTTCCACATTCGACCATATGTCATCAATTTGTTTCAAGATTATCAAGACATCAAGTTCTATAGAAAACCAACTAAAAATCCTCATGAGCAAATTCAAGCTTTTATAATGCTTTGCGAGGTGATCAGTCATGAAGGCATGTCAGCTGATACTTTTCGAATGTGTCTATTCTTTCCCTTCATACTTTGAAGGATACGGCAAAATAATACCTACACTCACTGTCTATTGAGAGCATCGTTTATTGGAATGACATAGTACAGAAGTTTACAATGAAATTCTTCCCTCCATTTGGAGTTAATTTAATCAAAATTGAGCTTTTCATTTTCAAGAAGAAAGACCTCGAGAGCTATTTGAAGCATCGATAGATTCAAAGCTTACTTCAGAAAGTGCCATAATCTCGACATTCCTAAAAATGTTCATATCTACATATTCTATTTAGCCTTGCAACTTGAATACCATAAGATAGCCGATGCTTCAGCAGGAAGATCAATAATGAATATGCCTTAGATCTTTTGGGGGGAATTGCTAAAAATCAGTCTATGTAGCCAACTGAAAGGAAAACTCCAAGGAAAATAACAGATATTCACAACATAGACGCAATTACAACATTAGCAGCCCAAATAGAAATACTAACATCATAATACTGCAAGCTGCTCGTTAACATCCACACATGTTTATCAGATTGAGGAGGTCAATTATGCACGAAATTTTAAAAGAAAGCAGAACAATCCTTACTCTAACATGTATAATCTAGATTGGAAGAATTATCTCAACTTTTCGTGGGCTAATAATAAGGGTCAAAGAAATCAAATTCAGGACAACCTACAGGGATTTCATCAACAACAAAAGAATATGATGTGAGTGCTCACATCAGAATATGTCATCTTTGGAGAATCTAATAGTTCGGTACATTGTATAGACTGAGACTAATTTTTAGAACTAGCAGGTTGAAATAAAAAATTTGGAAACTCGGATGGAATAGATAGAAGCTGAATTGTCCAACATAATACAAAATACCATGCCAAGCGATACAGAAAAGAACCCACAGGAACAAGTATTAGTAGTTGAAGCTATAAATGATGAAGTTGTCTAAACATCATCAATTAAGTTCGCAATCCATGTTTGAGAATATGTCCCATCTATTTCATTGCCTCAAAAGCTTCGAAAGCAACCAAAAGAGGAACAATTTTAGGCTATCACTACAAGAAGTAAATTTTAGTTGCCAAAAAATTACTGTTAAGAAGAAGTGGAGTTTAGGTACCTACCATAGACGAAGAACAAGTAGGTTGCCTAAAGAATTAGTAAATATTAATCAACAAGAATAGTAAGAAAATCCACAAGTTAAAGCATCTGTTCCTATAAATAAACAAACACCTCCAATCCCGTTTCCTTAAAGGTTGCAGAACAACAAGTTGGAAAAACAGTTCAAGAAGTTCTTGAATGCCATTAGACAAGTTCACATCAAAATTCTTTTCATTGATAACATTCAACAAATTCCAAATTATACTAAGTTT
>CAIGRN010174068.1:0-17589 GCA_903798345.1 Fraxinus anomala
TCTAATTAGTTGAAAATTTGATTGAAAAGTAAATATTTGTAGTAGATGTGATAATTTGTAGAGAAATTATAGACAAATTTTAAGTTTTTGATTAAAAGCATGAGGGAGAGAATAAGTGAGCAAGAAAAACAGAAAACATTCAAATTTATTTTGATTTATCTCTATTTAGTGGGAATTAAAATCAGATTTTTAGTAAATTTTGATAAAAGTTGAAAGTTATGGATTCCATGAAATATGTTATTAAAATGAATTGTTGACTTTGATATATATTAAAATTTAGATTTCAATCGATATAAACACAACTTTATAAAAAAATATTAAATAAATAAAAAATAGAATCTCAAAAGTTGGGGGTCACATGACCCCTAGGACCCCTGGGTCCGCTAGTGCATACAAGAACTTGAGCATGTCACATAGCCTACTCCTTTAACAATGGCTATGCAGTTTGAAACGTACTAAATGGTGTCAATAATTATGTACTGAACCAAGCCCACTTATTAGTAAATAAATGAATGAGATCTAATTAGTTGAAAATTTGATTGAAAAGTAAATATTTGTAGTAGATGTGATAATTTGTAGAGAAATTATAGACAAATTTTAAGTTTTTGATTAAAAGCATGAGGGAGAGAATAAGATAGCAAGAAAAACAGAAAACATTCAAATTTATTTTGATTTATCTCTATTTAGTGGGAATTAAAATCAGATTTTTAGTAAATTTTGATAAAAGTTGAAAGTTATGGATTTCATGAAATATGTTATTAAAATGAATTGTTGACTTTGATATATATTAAAATTTAGATTTCAATCGATATAAACACGACTTTATAAAAAAATATTAAATAAATAAAAAATAGAATCTCAAAAGTTGGGGGGTCACATGACCCCTAGGACCCCTGGGTCCGCTAGTGCATACAAGAACTTGAGCATGTCACATAGCCTACTCCTTTAACAATGGCTATGCAGTTTGAAACGTACTAAATGGTGTCAATAATTATGTAATGAACCAAGCCTACTTATTAGTAAATAAATGAATGAGAATAATATCGCAATATGAAAATNACTTATTAGTAAATAAATGAATGAGAATAATATCGCAATATGAAAATTAAATAAGAACACAAGATTTATATTGTAAAAATATACCATATTAATATCAACAATGGATGATTGCAAATTACTGTGTACAATGTAATGATTTAGTTTTCTAGTTATATACTCCATATATATAAGAAGAGCATAATATGTGGTGGAGTGCAACCATAACAAGTTTATACAATATTGGAGTATTTGGGATAAAATAGGATTCAAAAATCTGTCCAAAATCACGAACTATTCAAAACTGATAAGACCACCGCTCGAGTAGCAGTCTCTTGAAAGTCTAGCAGTGGCTGACCGTTCGAGTGACCTCCTCACGGTTAGCGAAAGCTGACTTCCTTGTTCTGAGTGCTCGAGCGGTTGTTGAGTACGTAGCGAGTGTCACGCGCGATGCTTCCTTCTCCTGCACGATTTCTTCTTCACATAATACAACTTGGACTCCATCAAGTTTTGTTCAAGTCCAAAACTCAAACTCCCAACAGAACTCCTAAATTGAATTCCAACTAGAATTTCCAAATAAACTTCAACAAGAATTCTCAAGCCGACTTCAAATAAAATTCAAAGTCATTCGAATAAAATTCGGGTCACACTCTAATTTTAACAAATAGTTTGAGCTCCACCGTCATCTTAGTAATTTTTGCAGTGAGAAATGAAAATGACATATTTTTGAAAAAACAAGTTATTTTTAAACACAAGAAAACTAGGATTATGCAACAAACTGACATGCAAAAAATATGAACAAATAATACAAAATATGCAGCTGGTGTTTTTGTCTAATATTTGAACAAAGATTGGGGGGCCATCAAATAAACTGGCATGCACAAAATATGCACAAAACTGGGGTAATCCAATAAATTGGCATGCACAAGATATGCATAAAATATATGAACAAATAATACAAACCGCGTAGCTCTTGATTTTGTCTAAATTGATTTTTCTCATTTTGCAACTTGGTTGTCAAGGCATATCTCAAAATCCTTTTATTAATTGCCTCCTCATCATTTTCTCTGACTCCTAGTCATTTACAACCATCTTTTATAACATTCAAACTATCACATTTATTATTATGAATTTGGATAACAACATAATGACGATAATGGCACGACTTGTATAGAATATGAGTTCAAAATCGTGTAAAAAAACGAAAATAGGCCGGGCAGATAAGCTTGTCACTCAAGTGACAGGGCAGCGTTGGCGAGCGACCAAGTCTCAGGTTGTTTTTTGCCAAGCTTGCTCAAGCATCTTTTGATATCTTCAAAACCACTCCAATTTAGACTCCAATTCCCACTAGAATTTGGGTCAAACCACAACATTTATTATCTCATGAAAGAATTTGGAAAAGTAAATCTGATATTCTAGATCTCGGCATTTCATAAAAGCCTTTCATTACAACCCTTTTCAATATAAGTTTCTGACTCTTTTATCATAAGCACAATCTCTTAGCGTAGTAAACTTCTTTTCATTCCCTCAATTTTAAATTTCCTTTTTCATTTGTTCATTCTTTTTATTGATTTACTTATAATAATCATCTTTTATTGTATATTATATATTTCGCATTCCTTTTTATCTATTTGATTATTTAATTTGTATTTAATTCATTTGCATGAAATGAAATATATTCCTTAATGATTTTGTAATTTTCCACCATTAGTTTTCATTTAATTAGATTTCAATATTTCATTTTGGGATGTCGAATTTTTCGTGTAGGAATGAATTCGAATGTCAGTTTTGAAATTATTTGGAGATAATTATAAAGTTGAGTTGTCAAATTTAATTTGTTGTATGAGTTAATTAGATGGTAGTTTGAATTATATGTATTTTTGGAAGTATTCAAATAATAAATTCTGTAATTGTTGATTAATTGTATTTTCAAATCTTGGAAGTGATTGCATTAATTCTACAACATTTAGAATTCGATGGATGAATTCAAAAAAGTAAACCAGATCTTCTTGATCTCCAAATTTCATAAAACACTTTATGGACAACCATTTTCAATATAAATTCCTCATTTTTTTTATCAAAAGAAAAGATCTCTCCTCTTGGTAAACTTTCTTTTGTTGCCCTCAAGTGAAAACTACCATTTTCATATGTTCATTTTTTTAAGGATTAATTAGTAATAATCATCTTCTTTTTTTTTTGGGGGGGTAAATTATAAATTAGGCATTCCCCTTTTATCTATTTGATCTTTAATTTCTTTATAATTCATTTGCATGACTTGAAATATATCTTTTAGTGATTTTGTTTTCTACCATTAGTTATCATTAACTTATCAGTATTTATGTTATAAATTTGACTATTTCATTATGGGATGTTGAATTTTTTCGTATAGGAATTAACGTGATTGCTTGTTCTCAAATTATTTGGAGATGATTATGAAATTGAGCTGCCGATTTGAATTTGTTGTATGAGTTTAGCCGGTAGTTTGAATTTTAGGTATTTATGAAGTATTAAATTAATAAACCCTTCTTAAATTTTGTTTTTGCCTAATATTTGAACAAAGATTGCTGGCCATCCAATACACAGGCACGCACAGAATATGCGCAAAAATTGCACAAAACTGGCATCATCCAATAATATTTGAACAAAGATTGGGGGCCATCCAATAAACTGGCATGCACAAATTATGCACAAAACTACGATCATCCAATAAATTGGCATGCACAAGATATGCACAAAATATTTGAACAAATAATACAAACTGTGTAGCTCTTGATTTTATCTAAATTGGGATGCAAAATATTACTATTTTTTTTTTCTCATTTTGTATTTTGTCGTCAAGGTCTATCTCAAAGCCCTTTTATTAATTGTTGCCTCCTTGTCATTTTCTCTAACTTCTAGTCAATTACAACTATCTTTTGTAGAATGTAAACTATCACGTTTAGAATTTGATGAAAGAATATGGAAAAGTAAATCGGATCTTCTAGATCTTGGCATTTCATTATAAAAATAAAAAATAATTCATTACAACTATTTCCAATAGAAATTCCTCATCTTTCTATCAAAAGCAACGATTAAACTTCTTTTCATTCCCCTCAATTGTAATTTTCCCTTTTCATTTGTTCATTCTTTTTTATTTGTAATAATCAACTTTTTTGTTGTAAATTATATATTTGGCATTGCTCTTTTATCTATTTGATCTTTTAGTTTGTTTTATGACTTGGAATATATTCTTTAATGATTTTGTCTTCTACCATTAGTTTTCATTAACTTAATTTCAATATGTCATTACGGGATATTGAATTTTTCGCATTGGAATGAATGTGATTGCTTCTTTTGAAATTATTTGGAGATGATTATGAATTTGAATGGTTGAATTGAATTGTATGAGTTTAGATTGTAGTTTCAATTATATGTATTTTACGAAGCGCATGAAATAATAAAACCCTCTTAAATTTTGTAATTGTTGATAAATTGAATTTTTCAAATCTAGAAATGATTGCATCAATTCTTTCACATTTAGAATCCGGTGGAAGAATTTGGAAAAGTAAATCGGATCATCTTGATCTTAGAATTTCATAAAAAAACTATATGGACAATCATTTTCAATATAATTCCTTGCATTTCTATCAAAAGCAAAGATTTCCTCGCATTTCTATCAAAAGCAAAGATCTCCTCTAGGTAAATGTCTTTTCGCTCACCTCGTTTGTATGTTACCCTTTTCATTTGTTTACTTTTTGTTTTTCAGTTTACTTAGTAATAATCATCTTTTAATATAAATTATATATTTGGCATTTCCCTTTTTTCTATTTGTCTTTTTTAATTCCTTTGCATGAAATATATTCTTTAATGGGTTTGTTTTCTACCATTAGATTTCATTAATTTATGAGTATTTATGTTTTCATTATGGGATGTCAAAATTATCATATGTGATAGTTCATTTTTGAAATTATTAGAAGATGATTATGAATTTGAGTTGTCAAATTTGAATTTTTTTGTATGAGTTTAGATGGTTGTTTGAATTACATGTATTTATGAAGCATTAAAAAAACAAGCCCTCCCGTGTTATAAATTAGAGAGAAAAAAGAGAAGGCAATAGAATATTGTGTTTTATTAAGAACCAAAGTTCCATATTTATAGGGAATGATTAGGTATATAATGATAATAATTTTTAGGACTGCAGGGGTACAATTTTCATACATTAATAAACATACTAATTGTCCATATAAGATAAATTGTCCATAATCCTTCTAGGATAGTATCAACATCATATAAGATAAATTGTCCATAATCACATTTATTACACGCATGTCAAATTTCATGCATTATCACGTTAATTAAATAGAGGCTTGTGATTATATGCACCACATAATAATTTATTTATTTATACAAGTTTTTGCGAAAATTCATTATGTAAAGAGTCATATTCCAATTTTATTTTTCTCATTTTCATTTCGCATGAGTATACACTTTTGGATGTTCAGATCGTAAATCCACGAACTTAATGTTTATCTAACAAATTCAATTTTACTAAGATTTCGTCTACGAACTTCATGTTTCTCAAGTAGATTCAACGTTAGTATGAGCACGTCATTTTATTTGGTCAATCATTACTTCATTCAATATGTTTTTGACAAATTTATTTCGATTTCTCGCTATTCATAATATGATGCAGTACGTCATATGCAAAAGTATTATCGCCAACTTTTTCTTTTTGATTCTATTTCTTTTTCATAATGACATAACTTATTGAGATATTTCAATTTTCATTATTTCGAGTACATGAACCTCTTCTAGGGTCTTAAAACTTGTTATGTTTAAATACTCATAAAAATATATGCCTCTTTAATAGGACCATCTTTGCTAATTGCTCTATTTTCGTTTGAGGATTTTTATATTAGAATTGAATACCGTCATGCTTCAAATATGTCATAAATTTATCAAATATAATATTAACGAATTATCAAGGACTCAATGCGAGTTGGAGCATTTAAAATTGATGTGTGAGATTGTTAATCTCTTTGATTAATAAATATATCTAATTGAATTATCCTTCAAGGATGTATTTTGCAAGGATTTAGATAATGATGTATTTGTATATTATTTTCAAATTCTTAATTTCTCCCCCTAATGCTGAGAGAATTATCAAATCTAATTGACAATCATTTTTACTGAGTTATAAAATGTCATCCATTTGGGATAAGGGTTCATACTAAGCATTTATTTTCAGCATTCTTTACTTTCCATCTCAGTACATTATGGTGTATCAATTTTACATTTACCGCACTATCAAAATAATAATATGAAAAAATTAGGCTCTGAAAATAAGCCCATATAACAAGGGAACTATAATGTTGGCACGATGATAATAGCATTCCCTAAACAAAAATGGGAAATACTTTATACTTAGTAGTAGTTGTTAAGAAATTAGTTAGAGACACCTAACAAATAATAGTATCAAACCATTTATTGACATGTCAACTAACACTTCTTAAGAAATTGAGATTCAGGATCTTTAGTATTAACAAGACAAATTATCTTGATTGTATAATCTGAAAATTATGATTATAATTTGAGCAATTATTTTACAAACTTCAGGTTGCGAATACCGTGCAATTATCTAGTATATATATCAAATATAATAGATACAAACAATATCTAGATGATCAACGTGGAGGATGATGTGCCCCATTTATCACTCTAATTAATTTTAAGAAATATAGAGAATTCAGTCCCTTTTGAACTAGTAATATTCAATGATCAATTATCGATAAAGAGAATAAATAATATATTGAAATTCATTGGATTGAAGAATATTTTGGTTCTTCATTAAATGTTTGAATTTTCAATTTCGTATCATTATTGATCTAGTGATGGTCCAACTGATCCTGCCAAACAACAAAATCAAATTAAATTTTTGGTTCAATATAAGGTATAATTCAATTGTGTAACTTCGAAGAATACAATTAAATATTATAAAATCATATAAAAATTAATCTCCATATGACATGAGTTGTATGTTCCTTCGGGGATAAACACGAATTCATAAATCAGACGTATGATACATTTTTTCAAAATATGTTCTACTTCGAGAACACATTGTATTTTATTATTACTTCTTCAAGATTAATATGTCAATATTCTTTTGAAAAATTGAAAATTATAATTCATATTCTTTAGGAGCAATCACGTGTTATTATAATAAACTATACAAGAATTTACTCTTCATGAGTAAAAACATAATTTACGTTAGATCGTATTGACTTTTGCTCTTTGGGAGTAAGTAATATTATTTTGGAATATTAATTAAGATTATTTTCTTTAAAAAAATAATATACAATATTCTTCTGGAATATTGTTGAAAATAATTTGCTTTCAATAATATATATATATATATATATTAATCATGATTCACTGTACAATAAAACAATCATGATTGGTTAGTATATGCATTAGTAAAATAAACACTAGAACGACTATGCATAAATCCTCAACCTATGTTTACTTAATTCCATAAACCAATGCAGAAACATTAATTGGATGCATGAATTGATAACAAGAAAAATTCACATGTCACTAAATTAATTTTTACATGCGACTGATGATTATGTTCATAAAAATCATTAAATTCTAATTAATTCACTTTGATTTTTAGAGACTTGTACTGATAATGTGTTATAAAATAGAGAGGAAAAAAAAGAACAAAAGAGAGAAGTCAATAGAAATGTGTGTTTTATTAAGAACAAAAATCCTATATTTATAGGAAATGATTAGGTACAATTGTTATTCACTAATAAACTTACCATTTACAACATCATTAACATTTTTAATCGTTGACTATAATTAGATTTTCGAATATTAGAAATGAGTACATTATTTCTCTAATTAATTTAAGAGAAATTTGTTGTTGGGATCTCCAAACTATATCTCCACGAGCACCTTAGTCCCCATTTAAAATGTCATGATTGTATCATCCTCAAACATCCCATTTAAGTGCTCTCCAGCTCCAAATTTCCCTTAAATTAATTAAAACATTCAACAATAAGTCCATCGAAAACAAATAGAGCATAAAAAGACATAATTTATTCAATTGTACAATGAACTGTATTAAACCTTGTACAATTGAACAAAAAATGATAGCGGATAATACTAGATGAATATAGTATTACCATTGGTTAATGTTATTGTGATCATTGTTTTAGAACTAATGATATACAAACTTCTCTTGTAAGCCCTAAACTCATCCCATTCTTTTGCTCATTCTTGTTTTATTCTTAATTTTCTTAAACAATCTAATTCAGTACGATGAAGACTCTTAAGAGTATTTGATGCATCGGATTAGATTGAATAAAAAGTTTATTGTAAAATTATAATAATAGAGTACTAGCTAGATCGTATTATGTTGGTCTCACATCTTGCAAATCAAAATATTTGATAATTTTTTAAACAAAATTGTAACATTTGTGACAAGAATGATCTTTTTTTGTTGGTTGGAGACCCAAATGCTCCTCATGTTAAGTGTTGGGGGGATCTCCACTACTATTTTCCTTATATTGATTTTTTTTAAAACCACCTATTAATGAGCAATGTAGTTTTACAATGATGATATTTATTAAAGTATTATTAAAAATCAGTAATCAATACCTCATTTTTTTTTTCCAAAAAAAATTATCTTTTTACTCGAAACCACTATTCTTAATAAACATTAAACAGGCAAAATCCTATTAATTTCATAGCCGTGGTAAATCATGAAGCTTAATTCATTGAAGTGTGAGTACATTCATAACAAGAGTGGAAGATGAAAAATATTAGATTTGTTTGTTTTTAATTTGTTGATATATTTATAGACTACGAGGTATAATAGTCTTTTTAACCTAAATTTTCCTACAAGTTAAAAGTTGGGGTAATTATACTTACACTATATTTTTATTAATGAAGGTCTTCAATGTTTGCTTATTTTCGCACTTATATCCTCGACTTTTTTCATTGTGTGTTTTTTTTAAAATTATTATTAATTAATACTTTAAAAAAAATTCCATGCTAATAGAATATTTGGACGGAAACTATTATAAGATACAAGAAGTGCTAGTTAATTAAAAATTAACGATATGATTCCGGGGAAAAAAAAAGAAGGAAAATAAGTGCGAAAATAAGAAAGATATAATTTTTTTGTTCCAATTAAAATGTGGTGTTATTAATTTTTTTTTTTCAATATAATTATCCTAAAAGTTAAAATGGAAAAAAAAAAATAATAATAATGTGTGTGTATACCCCAATGTTAAGAAAAAAATGACCAAACTGCAAATGTAAGTAAATATTGGAGATGTTGTGACCAATTTCTTTTTAAATAAATAAAATAGTGTAGGGGAATTGGAAGTCAAATAAAACCAAGGATGCACCTGATAAACATTTATGATTTAGAAAGTCCCATAGAGAACACAGATTTATTATTTACGAGCAATTGCATTCCATCAAACCATTCAAATTCAGTGATAAAATAACCAAGAATACACTTGAGGCCAACCAGAAGCGTGTCCCAACACTCCACGCTTAGTATTATGTATTCAAGAACTTGAACATGTCGCCGTAGGCCAACTCCCATAACAGTAGCTATGGTGTGAAACATACCGAATGGTTTGAGCTTTGTGGAAATATCGAAAGAGAGGCAGGGCAGGAGAAGAAGGAAGTTGGCAAGAAAAATCTGTTGTTAATAAAAAAATGAATAAAATTGAATTACAAATGATATGCACTGTACAATACAAATAGAGATGAAAATAGATGAAAAGACCAAAATAACCACCTACAATTTACAAATTCTTCAATACTCCACCTTAAGATGGGAGATGTATATTCAAAACTCCCATCTTGGTTATCAATTGTTTAAATCGAATCCCTCCTAATGGTTTTGTCAACACATCTGCTAACTGATCTTGAGATGCAACATATAGCATTTTAATTTCTCCAGCTTGAACCTTATGTCTCACAAGGTGACCGTGAATCTCTGTATGTTTTGTCCTCTCATAGAAAATCGGGTTACTGGCAATATGGATAGCTGATTGACGGTACAGAACAACAAGGTTGCTCGATCATGTTTCATACCAAGGTCTCCAAGTATGTTTCTCAGCTAGCTTAATTTACAAACAACAGCAGCCATGGATTTGTACTTTGCTTCTACTCATGACCTAGAGACAGTATGTAGCTTCTTTGATCTCCATGACACCAACGAATTCCCTAGAAAGACACAATAACCAGTGACTGATCATCTAGTATCTGAGCATGCTGCCCAATCAGCATCACAAAATCCTCTAAGTACTAGGTCTGATTTGCTTTCAAACAATAGGCCTTGTGCTAGTGTACCCTTCAAGTATCTTAGCACATGATGGGCAGCTTCAAAGTGTGGCTGCCTAGGTGATTGGAGGAATTGGCTAAGAACCTGCACAACATATGATAGGTTAGGTCTTGTTATGGTCAAATATAGAATCCTTCCTATCAATCTCCAGTATGCACTAGCATCTTCAATAAGTCCCCCTTGATCCTTACTCAGCTTCAAATTCTGCGGTAAGGGATATTTTGCAGTCTTGGCTCCAAGATATCCTGCATCAGTCAACACATCTAAGGCATATTTCCTTTAATTTATAGAAATCCATTTGATGTCCTGGCTATCTCAAGTCCAAGAAAATACTTCAAAACCCCCAAGTCTTTTAATCTGAAATGTTCATTCAGATCTTTCTTAAATTGCTCACTGTAGGATAAATCATTGCCTCCTATAATAATATCATCCACATAAATGAGCAAAGCAGTGAAGGACTCCTTTCTGCTAAATAAAGAATGATCAGATTTTGACTGTTCAAAACCTTGTGAAACAATGTATGAAGTTAGCTTAGTGTTCCATTACCTAGATGCCTGTTTGAGTCCATAGATGGACTTGTTTAATTTGCAGACCAGTTGGTCCCTAGACTCCCCCTGCTACTCATACCCCTTAGGCATCAACATGTACACCTCTTCATCAAGTTCAACGTAGAGGAATGCATTGTTGATGTCTAATTGATGAAGATGCCAGCATTTATGAGCAGCAACAGCCAACAAGGACTTCACAGTTACTAGCTTAGCAACATGGGAGAAGGTCTCTTCATAATCAAGGCCAGCTTGTTGTGTGAATCCTTTTGCAACAAGCCTGGCTTTCTTCCTCTCCTCAGTCCCATCAGAGTTTAGTTTAACTTTGAAAACCCATTTGCAAGCTATAGGCTTTTTATGTGCAGGAAGAGAAGTAACTGTCCAAGTGTTGTTTGAAACCAATGTTTGATATTCAGTTTCCATTGCCTTGTACCAATCTGGATACTTAACAACCTTTTCATATGATCTAGGCTCAAGTGTAGTAGATAAGGCCAGCGAATATCTTTTGTGAGCAAGAGATAATCTGCTATAGTCCAGGTACTCAGATATAGGATATTTTTTGCCAGCCATGTGACCTTTCACCATAGATTCTGATTGTAGAGTAGGCACTTGAGATGCAAGACTACAGTGGTAATCTTGAAGATATGTTGTGGCTCTTTTAGGTCTATTTGATTGTCTGATGGGCAAAGCTAGAGTTGGAGTGAGAATAGGTGTTGAAATGGATTCATGAATATGTATTTGAGGAGAATCGGATGAATTTGGAATTGAACTAGCAGGAGAGTTAACAGCAGTAGGAATTAACTCATTACTAGAACTTGGAATTGACATATCAGGTGGTAAATCATTAGTTGGAACTGGAAAAAGAGATTAATTAAATGGTAAGTATGTATCAGACTTTGTTAGAGGCAAGGAATTTGGGATCATGAAAGGGGAATATACTTTCATGAAATATAACATCTCTAGAAGCAACGATAGTATTGTTTAGCAGATTATATAATTTGAATGCTTTCATGCCATAGGGGTAGCCAATAAAGATACATAGAATAGCTCTAGGATCAAATTTGGTACAATTTCTTTTGAGGCTTGAAGCATAGCAAAGGCATCCAAAAATGTTGAGCCGTGAATATGATGGTGTTGTTTGATGAAGCATTTCATATGGTGTTTTATTTCCGAGGATTAAGGTAGGGGTTATGTTGATCGGGTATGTAGCAGCAAGAATGGTTTCCCCCCAAAACTTATAAGGATGATTGGCTTGAAACTTGATAATTCTAGTTATGTTTAGAAGATGTTGGTACTTTCTCTCCACTACCCCATTTTGCTTAGGGGTTTCAACACAGCTGAGTTGGTGAATAATGTTATTAGATTGGAAAAATCATTCATATGGAACTCAGATCCATTATCAGATCTGAGAATTTTTATTTTGCAGTCAAAGTGAGTTTGGATCATGTGATAAAAGGAGTGAATAACATATCTAGTTTGAGATTTTTCTCTTGTGAGGTAGGTCCAAGTCATTCTAGTGTGGTCATCAACAATGGTTAGAAAGTATCTAGAGCCATCTAATGAGGGAACTGAATAAGGTCCCCATATATCACAATGGATGATATCAAATCTTTTGGAAGCTCTAGTTTCACTCTTTGGAAAAGATAGTCTATGCTGTTTTGCTATTGGACAAACTGTGCAATGTAAATGTTTGTTGAGGTGATGGTTGGAACCAAATTATATAACGTAGTTAGTTTGGAAATAGGAAGGTGTCCCATACGACAATGCCATAGATCAATATCGGTGTTCACATTGAGATTACTTATGGAATTATAAGAGGAATATCTTTCTTTATTACATTGTAAATTGAGATCAGAATTACAGTTGGAATTAGAAAAAAACATGAAAGTTGTTATCAGGGATAGTAGTATGTTGAGAATCAGAATGGAGACTATTGATTGAAGGTTTATCATGAAGTTGTTGAGCAGAATGTTGGAAAGCATACAGTCCATCTTCAAGTTTGCCCACTCCAATCGTCCTCCATGTTAAAAGATCTTGGACAAAACAAGATTCATACAAAAATAACACGAAGCAATTATGTCTAAGAGTTAACTTGCTAGCTGAAATCAAATTGAATGTGAAACAAGGCACCACCTATACTTCTGTCAAAACCAAGTTATCAGATAATCTGACTATTCCAACATGTGTAGCCTCAGTAGTGTCACCATTGGGTAATCTAATAACTGCTTTAACCTTATGAGATATGGTAGTCAAATGCCAAATGAGCATACCATATGTTTTGAAGCACCAATATCCATAATCCATTCTACTTCACCAGTCCTATTGTTAGAACAAGAGTGATTACCTAAAAAGGCAAAGGCATCTGGTACAAAGTAACTAGTGGTTGGTGCATCCTGTGATGATGTTTGTATTTGAGGACCATTAGTTATCTGCCTTTCAACTGAGGTACCAACATTGCCTGAACCTTCTTGCATTGATCCTGAGTAATTGTGAGATTTGAGAGGGATTCCATAACACTAGGTTGACTACCATCAGAGGATTGTCCAACAACATTTGCCGCTACAGTGTTGCCTTTAGCAAATCGATGTCGAGGAGGATATCTTACCAGCTTGTCATTTTCCCTTAATGTGTCCAAGCATGCCGCAATAGCTGCAAATAGGCCCGTCCTTTCTTTGATTTTTAATGAATCTAACATTCATTTGGCTTCCAGTAGAACCTTGTACAATATTGTTAGTAAAGGCAACCCACTCCAATCGTCCTCCATGTTAAAAGATCTTGGACAAAACAAGATTCATACAAAAATAACACGAAGCAATTATGTCTGAGAGTTAACTTGCTAGCTGAAATCAAATTGAATGTGAAACAAGGCACCACCTATACTTCTGTCAAAACCAAGTTATCAGATAATCTGACTATTCCAACATGTGTAGCCTCAGTAGTGTCACCATTGGGTAATCTAATAGCTACTTTAACCTTATGAGATATGGTAGTCAAATGCCAAATGAGCATACCATATGTTTTGAAGCACCATTATCCATAATCCATTCTACTTCACCTGTCCTATTGTTAGAACAAGAGTGATTACCTAAAAAGGCAAAGGCATCTGGTACAGAGTAACTAGTGGTTGGTGCATCCTGAGGTTGTGATGATGTTTGTATTTGAGGACCATTAGTTATCTGCCTTTCAACTGAGGTACCAACATTGCCTGAACCTGCTTCCATTGATCCTGAGTAATTGTGAGATTTGAGAGGGATTCCATAACACTAGGTTGAATACCATCAGAGGATTGTCCAACAACATTTGCCGCTACAGTGTTGCCTTTAGCAAATCGATGTCCAGGAGGATATCTTACCAGCTTGTAATTTTCCCTTAATGTGTCCAAGCATGCCACAATAGCTGCAAATAGGCCCGTCCTTTCTTTGATTTTTAATGAATCTAACATTCATTTGGCTTCCAGTAGAACCTTGTACAATATTGTTAGTAAAGGCAGATGCCTCAAAATTCTGTTGCCTTTTAGTGATGACCTCCTTTTGTCTTTCATCTTGTAAAATAAGTGCAAAAACCTTATTAAGAGAAGGCAGGAGATCCATCAACAGGATCTGACTTCTTACTCCAGAATAGTGTTCGTCTAGCCCCATTAGGAATTGCATAACTTGATCTTCCTATTTGTAAGCAGATCCAGTGATGTTTGGTCTATAGTTATCAAGTTCCTCCCATAATCCTTTAAATCAATTGAAGTAGGAATTAACTGAATTATTCTCCTGTGAAATGGTAGAGATCTGCTTCTTCAACTCGTAAATTCGAGGACCATTACCTTGACTATAACGATCCTTCAATTCAATCCATATCTCTCTACCTGAATCTTTGTGCATCACACTTGGATAGAGCTCATTTGGAATGGAATTAATGATCCATCACGAGACCACGCGATTGCATCTCCTCCAAGCGCTATACATCAAATCATGAGAACTTGGCTCAGCTATGGTTCCATCAATAAATCCTTCTTTATTCTTCACACTGAGGGCCATGACAATAGTACGACTCCACGTCGCATAATTGTCCTCCATAAATACAATTGATATGAGCTGCATACCAGTGTTATCACCATAATAGAAGTAATAGGGACTGCTTGGATCTGTAATCAAGCGATTGGTAATTGAATTGGTTTCTTCTCCAATCAAATCTCCAACAGAAGATCCTTGTGACGCCATCACAGCAAAGCTTCTATACTCTGATACCATGTGGAAATATCGAAAGAGAGGCAGAGCTGGAGAATAAGGAAGTTGGCGGGAAAAATCTGTTGTTAAATAAAAAATGAATAAAATTGAATTACAAACCATATGCACTGTACAATATGTATAGAGATGAAAAGAGATAGAAAAGACCAAAATAACCTCCTACAATTTACAAATTCTTCAATAAGCTTTGCCGTCACCGTTGTGATTGTTGCAGTGAAAAATGAGAAAAGAGATAATTTTTAAAGAAGAAGATACCATCACCATATATATATAACACATGAAAACTAGGGTCATCCAACAAACTGACATGCAAAAAAATTTGAACAAGTAATACAAACTATGCAACTCTTGTTTTTGTCTAATATTTGAACAAAGATTAGTTTGGGGGCCATCCAATAATATGGCATGCACAAAATATATATGCACAAAACTAGGGTCATCCAATAGCTAGCATGTACAAACTATGAACAAAAAATACGAAATGCGTAGCTCTTGATTTTATCTAAATTGGGATGCAAAATATTACTATTTTTTTAATTTTTTTTTTCAAATTGTATTTGATCGTCAAGGTATATCTCAAGACCCTTTCATTAATTGTCTCCTCCTTGTCATTTTCTACAACTGTATTTTATAACATGTAAACTATCACATTTATTATCTTATGAAAGAATTCAGAAAAGTAAATCGGATCTTCTAGATTTCGGCATTTCATAAAAAAAACTTTTCATTACAACCATTTCCAATATAAATATTTGACATTTTTATCAGAAACAACGATATCTTCTCTCTGAAAAAATTTTTTTCCCTTAAATTATCTGTTGGTATTAAACAGCCCCAAAATAAGCTAATCAACAAGAACAACAATGAACACAAGAGGTTTTTCGCCCGTAGGCCCGGATGTTCACCAAAGATTTGGCTACGCACCCGTTGAGCATACACCGAAGTGATTATCACTCTAATCTACTAGAATCGCCCGTAAGCCCGGATGTTCACCAAAGATTTGGCTACTCACCCGTCGAGCATACACCGAAGTGATTATCGCTCTAATCTACTAGAATCGAACAAAGTTTATCAAATACAAGAATTAGAGACCTAAGAATCACTTGACTCAAACCCTCAGCCTTAATTCAGCTTCTTTCCTTTTACAGATTACACCAAGTAACCGGACTTCTGCTCACCAAGAATCAGAAGAATCACTATCAAAACTGTAATCTACACTAGACATCACCAAGATTATCCAACCTCACGATTACATAATGAAAACCAAGAGTTTTCACAAGAGAGAGAAAAATACAGAATATCTCAGGAGAGTAAACCCTAGAATGAACTATTAACTAAGTCAATAGAAGAGTCTAGAATATAAATAATCATCATGCATCCAACGGTTGTGCTAACACCACGTGTCACAATCCCAGGCATCATACTGTAACAAATCAAAGTCATGTTTTAATAAGGTGCTAGAATGTACACGCAAATGGGCCAACCGGGTCACATTCATAAGGCTATTAGGTTGTACAACACTTGGGCTTCAACACTTAGATGTTAAGCACACATTTAACAATCTCCACTTTACTTGACATCATCGGGCTTCAAGTGGATTAGAGGTTAACACACCCTTCGGTTTCATTTGCTCGGGTACCTGCAAAATATTAGTTAGAAATAACATTTAGGAGATTTAAACAATCCCTAAAGTTTTGTAAATGAAGTATTTTAGTTTCCATATCTGCTGGATTACACTTAGCAGAGACCTTTTCAATTTTTATAATTTCCTTTTCTATAATATCTCTTATAAAATGAAATTTAACATCTATATATTTTGTTCTATCATGAAAAACTGGATTTCTGCTAAGGAGTATAGAAGATTGGTTATCAGAATATACAGTAGCATTATTACCAGAGAAGCCAATTTCATCCAATAAATTTTTCAACCAAATACCTTCCTTCACAGCATCTGTGGCTGCAATATACTCAGCCTCTGTAGAAGACAAAGCAACTATTTTTGTAGCTGATATTTCCAGCTTATACAGGTGTTATTAACAGTAAAAACATATGCAGATGTAGATTTTTTATTGTCACAATTACCAGCAAATCTGAATCAGCAAAACCTTTGAGTTAAATTCCAGTTTTACTATTACAGAACATCAATCCTAAATTTGAAGTTCATTTTAAGTATCTTAACAGCCATTTCAATGCTTCCCAATAAAATTCACCAGGATTACTCATATATCTACTTAAGGTACGTATTGCAAAGGCAATATCAGGTCTAGTATAGACCATTACATACATAACTGAACCCATGGCATTTACATAAAGAACCTTATCCATTCTACTTCTTTCAATTTCAGATTTGGGGCATTGCTCCACAAAAAATTTAAAGTGACTGCCAAGAGGTAATGTTACATCTTTAGCCTCATTCATAGAAAAT
>CAIGRN010174069.1:0-15648 GCA_903798345.1 Fraxinus anomala
GAGTGATCTTACTCAAAAACTCTATAATTTTGTAGGTGATAATTATGCCTCCTGTTTGAGTAGATAAGAAGCTAGAGTTTTGGTATTCGTTGATGCCATTAACTTTGGTGTTGAAATCTTATTACGATTCACTGAATAATGTATTTTTATTTCTGTATGCTGGGCTTGCTTGGTATAGGTCCTTTGACATGAAGTAAACTCATTTAAAACTTACATATCAGTTCAATTAAATTAGAAAATTGAATAGGCCGATCAATATGTCCAAAATATACTAAATAGACTATCATAGTATGAAGAAATGTGAAATTTTCAAGCTAAATCCCGGATTAAGGAGGAAAGACAGTCAAGCGTCAGCTTTGGAAACTTTATATTATCAAGAAGCCATAAAGGTTTATACATCAAATGAAGCAGGTTTGTTACTGTTATCTTAGAATTGTTTTCTTGTTAAGGTGGATTGTTTATATCAATTGGATGTTATAGAGACGTTTGTTGATTAAAACCTACATATGAATTTGAATTGGCAGCTATTTATAGATAATTTGGCTTGTTTATATCTATCTACCTTTGATGGTTTTGCTTTGTTCGACTTTTTCCCTTTGAAATCATGAAGTTTTGGACTTGTTCATTAAAATCATGCTTTCAACTGTCTCGAGTAGACTTGTTCATTAAAACCATGCTTTCAACTGTCTCGAGTACTACTAAAAAAAAGTGGATGTTTTTGAGTGTTTATCACTTTTTATTTTATTTTTTATTTTGTGTCACTTTTTTTGAATTTGACACTTTTTTGAGTTATATGTCACTTTTCGAATTTGTGTTACTTTTTTTTTCTGTCATTTTTTTTTATTGTTTGTCACTTTTTTTGAATGTTTATCACTTTTTTGAAGTAGAGATCAGAATGCATTTGAAGAGGCGAGGATAGATGAATGTAAATGATTGACAAGCAAACAACGATGGTTTTTAAATTATAACATTTTGCATTCTTAGGTGTTAGGTTATTGGTGAAATTTTGGCAGAGTATTTTGTCATTTTTTTTAATTTTTTGTCACATTTTTTGAGTGTTTATCACTTTTTTAAAAATATTTGTGACTTTTTTTTATTTTAATTTTCTGTCACTTTCTTGAAATTTATGTTACTTTTTTTTAGTAATAACCATCACTTTTTAATGAAAGTGGCAATGTATGTCGTCGCTTAACTTTTTAGTGGTAAACATCACTTTTATTGTTTGTTACTTTTTTTTTTTTTATAAATTTTTTGAGTGACAAATATAGGATTTGATTGATGATTCGCTACTTTTTTTTTGAATTTTTGTCATTTTTTGAGTGTTTATCACTTTTTGAATAGTGTTTGCACTTTGTTTATTTTTTATTTTATGTCACCTTTTTAAAATTTGTCACTTTCTATTATTTGTTACTTTTTAAAAATTTCTATCACTTTTTTAGTGACAAACATATGTTTTTAGTCGGTGTTGTCGTTATTTTGAATTTTTGTTACTCTTTTTAGAGTTTGTCATTTTTTGAATTTTTGTCACTTTTTGAGTCACGTTTTTTGAATGTCTTTTTTTTTTCTGTCACTTTCTTGAGTGACAAATATAAAAGTGATTTTTGTATGTCATTTTTTAACAAAAAAATGACGATCAATTCTGAAAAATGACATTGTGTCACTTTTTTTCTTATTAAAAAGTGACATTAATTTTACACAGTTTTTTTACTTCTAAAATACTTTTCATATAATTTTTCAAAAAATTATTAATTTTAGAGGTATTTTTGTAAGATGTCATTGATTAAATTTAGTGTTTGAGAACCCACTTGTGCATTCATTCTTTAATGTGTAATTTTGGGCCACTAATGTAAATGTTTGTTTGATTGTAAGAATGGAATTTGATGGAAAGAAAATAAATTCTAGGGAACTGGATTGTTTAGAACTTGTTTTATTTGAAATTGTCAATTAATTATATTTGATTGGTATAATTTTCCATTTGAAAAATATTAAAATTTTGGATTTTTTGGTGTTTGCTTGATTTTGTTTTTCATGAAAATTGTCCATTAAAGTGATAACATTTGTTACAATTGGGGATATAATTTGTTTCTATTACTAAAAAAGAATTTAAAAAAAAAAAGGTTGCCTAGAAAAGCTTTTCCCACCAAATATATGGAAAAAAAAATTCCTCAAAAACCAAGGAAACGTGGAAAAATCAATTCCATGAAAAATTTAGTCAATCAAACATGCAAAAAGATGGAAATAAAATTTAATTTCCATCTTCTATGAAAAAGAAAGTCAAATCAAACAGGGCCTAAGTTCTTTCCAAGTGATGTTTCGGGCTCATCGTGCATACAGTGTGAATTTCTTCCACGTGAATGAATTAAGGTGGTTAGGCCAAAAGGGCTGAGTATAAATTTGCTTTGAGACATTGGAATGTCATTGAGGTCAAGATTAAAATGATAACTGCTTGGAATCAAAGGAAAAGTTGGGATTAGAAATATCTACAATTGGGTCATTTGAGTTTTACAATACTTTTCTTCTTGTGAAATATTAGTGCTTCCACTGCACACAATCTGGAATATATATTTTGTGATGGGATTGGTATCCAATAGAGATCTAATAAAAGTTAAAAATAGCTAAAAATAGGTAAATTTTAAAAATCAAAGATTTAAAACCATCAAGCAGAAGTTTTGGTTTATGCAATTAACCCAAACTGAAGCTTAATTTTGTCATTTCGTTCTCACTAAGGCGAAAGGCTTGAAGAGTTAGCGTGTCGTCTATTTGCTAACAGTCTACATGCACAACATACGCTAAGCACCAGTATATCTCTACATAATTTTCTGCGTTTTTCTCTTTATTATCATCACTCCCTCATCAGTTAATCAGCTGCACTGCAGTTACATATTCCTGCAGAGGAAATAGTGTGAAATGGCTTGTTGACTGAGCATATTTTCACAATGACCTTTGACCCATTAATACAATAAAAAAAAAAAAAAAAGAGAAAAAGTTAAAACATAATATTTACAAACAAAAGGCCAAAAATACCATTGACGAACGTTAACAGTCGGCCCGTGACTGTTAATGGGCCGACTGTTGTAGTCCGCCCAACCCTTTTTTCTTAATTTTTTTTATAGTTAATTTTTTTTTATACTTAAATAAAAAATTTGAAATTGATAATCACTAAAATGAAATATTATTTTTTAGCGAATTAGCAAAAAAAAAATTTCCTGTAAATTTTCTAATTTAAAATTATTTTATTAAATAATTTTTTTCCTTTTAATTTTTTAATATAAAAATTTTTAATTAAATATTCATTGTAAAAAAATCGCTAATTTTTTCAAATTTAATTGAATAACATTTATTTTCTTTATTTAATTTTAATAATTTCATTTTTGTTTAAATTATTTATATATACAATTAAATAAAGAATTTTAAATTGATAATTACTAAAATTAAATATTCTTTTCTATTTTCTCTTTTCTTCGTTTCCTTTAATTAAGCAATAATTATTTTTAATTTGACTTATTTCAATTTTAATCTAAAAAACTTCATAGAAACTTTTTTGTTTCACTTTTGTCCATAATTCATTTAATTTTTTATTAGCATTGGTGTAAATCTATCATTGAATCAAAATCTCAGTTGAATCACAAGTAACATTCATAGATGAAATCAGAATAGATGAATCATCCTTTAATGGAAATCTTAGTTCCATATCGTACTAAAAGGGGTCGACATTTAGCTTATTTTGTAAATCGTGGTACATTCCCACATATGTTGTACTCTCCGTTATGGAAATTAGAATATCATCACGTTTATCACTTGTCCATATTCATACAATTTGATCTTTCTCATCCAATTTCAAGTCACCAAAGAAACAAATTGGTATTACAACCATATATGCAAGATGATACATAATTTTTTAAGAAAATACATAGTCGAAAATTCGACTTTTAATATGAATTTATATATATAAAAAAGGCGAAATAGCTGAAACAACCGGTTCTTTGCTTGCTTTTTAAACAGTCGGCTAGTTGTTAAATAGCCATCCAACTGTTTTTCACTAGATCAAGACGCAGATAAATTTTTTTTTCTCGTTCATATTTAAAAAAATTATAGATATGTTAAAGTTTTTTTATCTACATTAACTATCTATGTCGAAATAAATTTAATAATAAAAATGTATACTGATTTAACGAAAACAAAATTAAACATGCGTAAATATACTTACCGATTCGAAGTGATTGATATAAAAAAAAATTTCGGGCTTCAGCGTTCGATAATTTTTTCAGATTTTAAGGTTGAAGCATATGAAAGATCAGAGAGTTTTTATTTGTGTTGAAATAAACAGATAACAAAAGTTAGTTGATCTTTAAATTTTAGGTAGAGAGTGTTTGATTTTTATTTGTTAACTAAATGATAGTATTGTCTTTTAAATAAAATAATATTTTGTAATTATTTTATATACTTAAGGGCATTTATGTCTTTTCCATCAAATTGGTCATTGTGGAAATATGAAGTTAAAAAGTCAAAATGAAAATGAGAAACTTTGACCGAGTCACTTTTAAAAGTACCTTGTTCTTGGATTTATCTGTCAATTAATGCATTTCTCATGAAGCATAATATTCAGTTTCTTTGTGCACAGTGAAGATGTGAATTGATCATTAAAGAAAGCGGGAAAAATAAGGCCAAACAGCACGTGTCATTTTCGTACTTTGCATCGGGACTTTGGGGATCCAATGCACACCACTTATCGGTCTGCACAAGGAGAGGCGGGTATGACATTTCAAATAGAAGTTTCTGAAAAGGACAACATAGATAGTAATTGAAGAGCCTCCAAATTTATGATTGGGCATATGGTGACATGAAGAATAAAAAAAATACTCAAGGTATAAAGTTGATCATTTTGAACTCCTTAACTCCTAGTCTTCTCAATTGGTTAGGTCTTTTGAACTAAATTTGTTGGAGGTCAAGTTGTACACCCCCTCGGAAGTTTGTAATGTTTAATTAGTACTTTTGTATTAACAAATATTCTACTAGCATTGTAGTTTGATTAAAAAATGATAGATGGGTCCATGTCATAGATAGAAGGCAAATAACTTTTGATTTTCTAAAAGAATAAAATAAACCAAAAAAGACTTGCGAGTAGCGAAATAAACAAATATAGAGATCCAGTGAAGAGTGATGCTTTTAACAACGCTCTCTTGTTGTTCGTTTGGTGTAATGACATTTAATATCTAACTAGACTAAAGAAAATTGAGGCACACAAATTTTCCATTTGGTACACCACCGCAAATAAAGTAGGAGTTTAATATAAAAGAAATGAAATCAGATTGACAAATTTTTTTTTAAGTGTACGATATCGTAGCTAAGTAATAGAATTGTGAATAAGATATTGATTCCACGAGGACAATGTACTTACTCTAGTTATAACTAATATTAACTTTAATCAAATAATCAATTTGCGATTTATGACCAATTATCTAACTAAACTAATGAGCAACTACGAAGCGTTTGTAAAATCGATTACAACACGCACTATGATTTTTAGTCCCCCTGTATTAGTCCATTTTAATACATATGGCAGTTTGTTAATCATATACTTGAAAGATTTAGGTTCACGGGTGCAATAAATGAAATGTTAGTGTAAAACCTACAAAGCTTTGACAAGTTTGGGGCCGTTGCTGCAATTATCCCTTATTTTATCGAGAGATTGTGTGGTTCAAAATGAATTTTAAAAAAAATAAGTTTAAAAGAAACTTGAACTTATTATTAGTTGACTTTGATATCTTGGGAAAGCACGAGGCAAACAGAAGGCTAACTACTTATAAAAAAAAAGAAAATGTGGACATATTTCTAGTATTTATACCTCCAATCCAGCATTGTTAGCTGCAGTAAGAAAAAGTTATGCTGGAGTAAGAAAAAGTGTCATGCAGAAGGCTAATTACTTTCTTTGTGCAATTTTGTTGGTACAGTGTCTAATGGCCTGCAAAGCCATGGCAACAATAAATATTACTACTGATCAATCTTCTCTTCTTACCTTCAAAGCCCACATAAATTTAGATCCTTCACATATTTTATCAAAAAATTGGTCGGTTTCTACTTCTGTTTGTGTCTGGATTGGAGTTACTTGTGGTCCTCGCCACCAAAGAGTGACTGCTTTGGATATTTCTAGCATGAATCTTACTGGAAAGATACCTTCCCAATTGGGAAATCTATCCTTCCTTGTTTCTATAAACTTAAGCAGAAACTATTTTCATGGTAGTGTTCCTCAAGAGCTGATTCAACTCCGACGGTTAAAAATCATGCAATTCAGTTTCAACAATTTCAGTGGCAAAATTCCTTCATGGCTTCATTTCTTACCTAAATTACAAGTTTTGAATCTTAGAGAAAACAGTTTTTCAGGTTCCATCCCACCTTCTCTCTCTAATATATCCATGCTCCAGTATTTGGATCTCTCTTCCAATCCTCTACAAGGGAAAATCCCAGAAGACATTGGAAATCTTCGTAACTTGAAAACACTTGCATTACAATATAACAGACTCACTGGTGTAATACCATTGCAGGTTTTTAACATATCGACAATGCAAATTCTTGCTTTTACAGGGAATAACTTAACTGGTAATCTCCCTCTTCAACTATGCCATGGCTTCCCAAGATTCAAGGGGCTTTATCTATCTGAAAATGAATTGGGTGGTGAAATTCCTTCCAATCTATCAGAATGTTTACAACTTCAGTTCCTTTCTTTGTCATACAACAAATTTAGTGGTAGGTAAGGTCCTCTTTAGCCCTCTATAAGGATGCTTCAGATTTTATATCTTTATTCAAATGATTTGTCCGGTAAATGAATCATGATTGATGTTGCATTAGTACTATAGTTTTTTCTTTGAATAGATCAACATTTTGGTAATTGCAGTCTCTCATTCTGATTTTGCAATTTGACAGGTGCAATTCCACATGAGTTGGGAAATCTGGAGAACCTCAAGGAGATGAGCATGGGACTTAATTTTCTTAATGGCTCTATACCAGCCAGTATCTTTAACATTTCATCATTGCAATTTATTGAGATTGCTGAATGCAACCTATCTGGTAACTTTTAATTAGATTCAAAACAAATTTTGCATTTGTCCTTTATATGTTTATACAGAAATATAAAGAATGTCGTTTCTTTTAAATTTCGAGAACTTTATTATTTTGTAGGTGTAATCCCCCAAGAGAATGGCACTCTTTACAACTTGGAGCGTCTTTATTTGGACAGCAATAACTTAAATGGACCAATTCCAAACTTCCTCGGGAATTTGAGACACATTGAAAAAGTATACTTGTCTAGGAACTACTTCTATAGTAAATCTCCAGAATTGAGCTTCATCACTTCATTCACAAGCTATAGATATTTAACAGAATTGGCCTTTGGCGATAATCCTTTGAATGGCTTTCTTCCAGTTTCAGTTGGAAATTTATCCACTTCTCTACAATATCTTTATGGTTATAAATGTGATCTCAGAGGTAGCATTCCAAATGAAATTGGCAATCTCACCAGTTTGATAACGTTAAGTCTGTTTGGCAATGAGTTGACAGGATCAATTCCAGGAAGCTTGGTGAATTTGCAAAAGCTTCAAGGATTAGCTCTTCGTCTCAATAAAATAAGTGGATCTATCCCGGACTCTCTTTGTGAACTTCACAATTTATATCTATTTTCATTGGCACAAAATCAAATAACAGGTGCCATTCCAGAGTGCATAGGGAATTTTACTACACTAAGGCGTCTATATATCGATGCCAACAGATTGACTTCCACCATACCTGCAAGCCTGTGGCTCTTGAAAGATCTTCTGGAGTTGAATCTATCTACAAATACTTTGAGTGGTTCTCTACCTCAAGAAATTGGGAACTTGAAGGTTGCAATTCTTATTGATCTATCAGTCAATCGATTCTCAGGTAGTATTCCAAGCACTATTGGAGATTTACAGACCTTGAGTAATCTTTCCTTAGCACACAACGCACTGCAAGGATCTATTCCGGAGTCAGTGGGTAAGATGCTGAACTTGGAACAGCTCGATCTATCTCACAACAATCTTTCTGGTAATGTCCCCAAGTCCTTGGAGGCACTTGCGCATCTCACGTACTTGGACGTTTCTTTCAATGATTTAAGTGGTGAAGTTCCTTCTGGTGGTCCTTTCAAAAAATTTTCAAGTAAATCCTTCATGTCTAATGAGGGATTATGTGGTGATCTTATATATGGTCTTCCATCATGTCCTACTGGTAGACAAAATAGAAGAAAAGCGATGCTTGCAGTTGTATTTTCTTTGTTGGGGATTACAGTACTAATTTTGATCATCACAGCCTTGGCATGTGCAATTGGAAGATACCGAAGGAAAATTTTGATGGAAAATAGAGTAGACTTTGCATCTGGCACAACTCTAAGGGTCTCGTATTATGAACTTTTGCAAGCAACTGAAGGGTATAGTGAGAGCCATTTGCTTGGGACTGGGAGTTTAGGCTCTGTCTATAGGGGGACTCTCAATAATGGAAGGGATGTCGCAGTGAAGGTTTTCAATTTGCAACAACAAAATGCATTCAAGAGCTTTGATGTAGAATGTGAAGTATTACGAAACCTTCGCCATAGGAATTTGTGCAAAGTCATTAGTACTTGCTCCAATCCAGATTTCAAGGCCTTGGTGCTCGAGTACATGTCCAATGGAAGCCTTGAGAAGTGGTTGTATTCGGACGAATACGTGTTGGATATTTTGCAGAGAATTAACATAATGATAGACGTAGCATATGCATTGGAATATCTGCACTGTGGCTACTCAACGCCTATTGTTCACTGTGATTTGAAGCCAAGTAATGTTCTGCTGGATGAAGATATGGTTGCTCACTTGAGTGATTTTGGAATTGCTAAGTTATTGATTGCTAAGTTATTGGGTGAAGGAGAAAGCAATGCATACACTACAACCCTGGGAACATTGGGTTACATTGCACCAGGTAAAGCTCCTATCTTTTACTCCAATCTTTTCTCTTGCGTTTGGTCCACTAGATTAGGCCGGATAAGGGTAGTTCAAGTGGTTAATATTCGTATTCATTGTTAGCAAAAACAAAAACATAGTAATGCTTTAGAAAATTTTAGATATATTGTAGATTACAATACACAAAAGACATGTAATACAACTTGCATATATTTCTAATGATGTGCAACACCAAACATAACACTGCTAATGAATTTCATAATATTTGTGTAGAGTATGGATTGGAAGGATCAGTGTCAATAAGATGTGATGTTTATAGCTATGGCATCATGTTAATGGAAGTATTTACACGAAAGAAACCAAGCCATGAAAAGTTTTCTGGAGATTTAATCCTAAGGAGCTGGATCAATGATTCTATGCCCAATGCAATAACTCGGATAATAGATTCGAACTTGTTGGGGCTAGAAGAACAGAACACAAAAAAGTTGAAATGTTTGTCATCTGTAATGGAACTTGCTTTAAATTGCTCCATGGAGAGTGCCAGTGAGAGGGTGAACATGAAAGAAGTTGTTGTAGCATTGAAGAATATCAGATTTCAACTTCTTGCTTAATAGAAGTTTTAAATTTAACAGCATAATGAAATGTTATCTCTATGTATTATATGATGATTCAGTGATTCTGTGGAGATTAAATATTTCGTTTGTAAAAGTTATATGACAAGCAATCAATGAAATTTAGTAGAAATTTTCTTAGTTTACAAGTTGAATTCTCTAGAAGTCTAGAATGTATTTTAGAAGTGTTTTTGCTTTCTCCTCGTCGACCTCTCTTTTATCTTCTTTTTAGTAATTTTATCCTTTCAGTCACATTACATGAGTGTCGCATGAATATCTAAGGTCAAAACAAACATTTTCCATCGGGTGAGGATACCGCTTACACAGTGTTAAAAGGTTGGGGACAAGAGTGCCACATATAAGTGTTTAATATATAACATACCAAGAGAGAGCAAGCATACCCCAAGATTAGACGAGAAGTCTAAAGAACTATGTTTTAAGTTCTGAATCAAAATGTAAACTACCACTAGAAATATCCACAGTAAACAAGAACAAAAAGAAACAAAGGGCTATCAAACAAACAGGAAAAGAGGTTTAGAGCTTATCATATTGAGAAAGTCATGAAGGTACCATAAAGCCTCAAACAAAAAGGAAGAGGAGAAGGAAATAAAATAAATCTCTCTTAATGTTCAAATTGCAGAATTACAATATCTAAGGGTACAAACCTTTCCAAAAATTCAACAAATTCTTTGCATATTTCATAAAAATTGGTCTACAGTCATTTCAATTGGAAAAAGAATGAATCTGAATATATGTTATCCCAAGATTTGAAGTAACCTATTATAGTTCAAGCTTTGAGTTACCAAACTGGCTAAATAAAATGGCCATGTCCATACCTTGGAGAAACCAACCTTCCCAGATTTCTGTACTTTTTTTTTTTCACCTCTTGAACTTCTCGTGACATTTTATATTTGTAATACCTGAAAAATAAAAAAATAAAAAAAATAATTCTATGATTGAGCAATAATAGAAATCGAAGAGAATATTTCAAACACACTCACTTCCAGGCGAAGGTTTACTAGAAATGTCAAAAAGAACAGATTCTAGTAGCAGAAAACAATGACACAGCATTACCCAATTTTAATCAAAGAATTATCCCATATGTCTAATCAGTTACTGTGATTATTGCTTTGTAACAACCCTGAAATATTCCTGAAAAATATTTATTAGTTTTAAAAGAAAAATTAGGACATATAACAACGAAATATTTGTTGATAGGGCTGAGGTGCATCAGGAGAGACATACATTAAAGAGAAACAAATAGAATGCACATGCTAAGATTTCTAAAATTTGTCTCATAAACTACAAACTCCTTCTTTTATGAAATCTTGTAACATCCAATTTAATACACAATTAGAATATAACTATATGCAGAATTAAATCCAATTTCAAACTGAAAAATAAAAACAAAAACTGATAAAATAAAGACTAATAAAATCCTACTTAAGGCAGCTGAATAGCTGCTTAGGAAATCCTACAAGAGGGACACTGGTTGCAAAAGAGAGAGCCAGAAAAAATAGGAGGAAGAAGAGATAAGGAATTTTCTTGGCTAAGGAAGAAAGGGCTCGGGCTGCTACCACAAATAGCACCTTGATCCACAACATTTCTACCTTTCCACTTGTTAAAGAACTCTGCAAAACTCTGCTACTTCAAGCACTTGATGAGAGGAAACCAAGTAAAAAAGGGACCTATGAAAAGGAAAAGGCAAAAGTATGATGATATCTAAACTTTCGCAAGTTACTTTTTTTTTCGAGTCAAAGCCTCTTTTGGAGGTTAGAATTAGTGGTATTTTTTTTTTCATGGAAAAACGAAAAACCAAAGGGAAAATCTAAGTTTTTCAGAAATCTTCTACAATGGGTATCTACACCTAGTACTCAAGTACCAATACCAAAGCTTTCTATTAACATGGGTATCAATGCCCATCATATAGGAACAGATAACAATGTCAGTACAGTGCCTAAGTATCGCTACATACCAGCAAGTATTGCTATCCATGATACATAAAGCTTAAAAAGAGAGTTTTATTATAAATAACCAAAAGTCTATTGTTAATATGTGATGAACTGGAAACCAACTTAGAAGCTACCAAGGGATGAAAGTTCATGGTAGATACTGGTGCTTTGTACTAACTATAATGCAAAAACAAGACATTAAGTGCCTCCTCGACAATATTAGTAAGATACACATTTGGAATACAAACATCTGGTATCATGCAATTTTGCATATGATGTCAAAATTGGAGTATTGGTATAACCCTCTACCTCTACTAGAGTGACTGAAAGGAAGGGGTCAGCATAGACACATTTCCAGGAGAACCTTCATGGACACCAAGGAAACAAGGCCGTTGGTATCCGGCTCTTATATGCACAAGTCAGAAAGTCCCTGATAACTTGGTAATGACTAAGAATGAGATGGCTTATGATGCATACTTATGGCTGGGTCATTTACCAAGATATTTGTGTCTTGGGAGACTTGTAATGATCACGAAGGTGCCTATATAAGGGGATGATGGTTACACTTTGCATTGTTGCTAATGTTATATATTGAGCTTTTGTACACATTAGAGAAGTTTGAGGGGCCAGAAGCTAAGATAACTGTGCACCATGATGTAACTGGATACATTTACATTATCATGTTTTTGCACTGTATGAAACAATGGCTGAGTCTGATATATCACACAGATGGAAGATATGAGATGATCTATCTCAATTGTGTTGGTAACTGTGGTTGATTGCTGGACTTGTCACAAGGGAGAGACATTTACACTCCGGACCTATCATTAATTCTGATTTATGAAATGTTTACTTCAGATTATCTGGATAGAGAAACTTGGATGGACTAGGCTATGCAGTATCAACAATTTGTTCATGGATGACCTACTCATGTTCCTCTCTGATCTACGGCTGGAGTAGGCCGTAGCCACCTCATTTGGTTTGTTTTACACAATTATAGTGATTTAGCATTTGTACACGAGTTTTCTTCCAAGTAATTTGTTATGATAGATACCACTTGTTTGTGATACTAATCACTGAATTGAGATGTTGAATATAGTGATTTAGCATTTGTACACCGGTTTTCTTCCAAGTAATTTGTTATGATTGATACCACTTATTTGTGATACTAATCACCGAATTGAGATGTTGACGTTATATGGAAAATAATAAGGAAGTATATGATCAAACCAAAGGATAAAGAAGACAAGAATATGACAGAGGAATTAGGAGATTTTATTGACTCAAGAATAATGGAGAAAAGAGAGAAAAATTACAATGATCGTAAAAACTAATAATCATATATCTCGCATTACAACATTGTATAGAATAACCTAGTATTTATAGGGAAACATGTAGGGGATGTCCAAAACCATAATAGATGAGTTGTAGTTGAAGTAGAATGCCAAAAAAACGTGTTAAAACGTGAAACGAGCTTCGACCGGATAACACCATCGCTCAAGCGACAAGCGGGCGAGAGTCGGACGACAGCTCCATCGCTCGAGCGACAGGGTAAAGCTGACGGATGACCAAGTCTCGGTTTGTTTTCTCCTAGCCTCGCTTGAGCGTCTATGGGTAGCGAAAAAGCAGCAACTTTTCTTCTCGGTCCATAATTCAACATATTCAAGTCCAATACAAATTTCAACTCCCAATGGGCTTCTAAAATAAAACTTTAACTTGACATATAACTTCAAAAGCATTCCAAACTTGAATTCTTCATGATGTTCAATTCAATTAAAATTCTTCAATTACTTTAATAAAGAATTTGGGTCACACCCAAATTTCAACAATCTCCACCTTGATACGAATTTCACTAAGTAATGAAATGTCTTCTTCAACAATAATAAAAAAATAATTTCTCCAATAAAAAATGAAAATGAAACTCCACTTTTTCTAATGAATCCAAATACTACTTTGCAGAATTACCTCAGATTCCCAAAAAATCATAATGATTTTAAATTAACCAAAATGGGCTTTATCATACCCCCAAAACAGAATTAATACAAAATGCTTTTATAGAAGGCCCATTGCTAGATTGTACACCTTCTACTCCACTTAGAGCATGCTCAACAAAATCAGCATCCACATACCCTTTTCCACTTGGTCCGTCCCTAACAACTGAATACAGTGATACCGCAGGTGTTGGTGGCAAAGCGGTATTATCCAAATTGAAACTCCATTAAGTTGTATTCTTCAAATCTGACCATTTATAATCTCCTAAAGGTATTGTACCAAACTGAATGTCCACCACGGTACTAAACCTGTGCTGACTGACTTTTTCAAATTCTTTACGTCCCTACAAGATGTATAACCAAGACCTCTTCTGTCCCTCCAATAAAATCTAGGCATCCTTACAAACCTTCAAGGCTCCACCTCCACCAAAGAACTCATGACCTTTTGAATCAAGGATAGACAACGAGAAGAGATTCTTCTTCAAATCTGGAACATGTCGAACCTGGCCAAGTGTTCTAATTGTCCCATCCAAAAGCTTCAATCTGACTATACCAATTCCAGCAACCCGACAAGGTGCATTGTTTTCTATAACCACGATACCTATGGAAACAGTTTCATATGTAGCAAACAAGTCCTTATTAGGACACATATGAAACACATACGCTGAATCAAGAATCCAATCCTCTTCTGGTTTAGATTCGACGTCAAAAATAGCCAAGAGATTTCTACTTACAGCCATCCTTTTTTTATTCTGCAATTTGTAGCAATCATTCTTCAAATGCTCTTTCTTCTTGCAGTAGTTACAAATTTGATTACTAAACTTTGACTTCGATCTGCCACTTTCAAAACCACCATGGGCAACAATGCCGCTCCATCTTTAGCCTCATAAACCAGATGCTTGATCTTCTCTTTTAAATACAAAATATCATATACCTCCTCTATGATGAGAGTATCATGACTATATAAGATTGTGTCTCTAAATGAAGAAAACGAAGCGAGCAACGAACATAATAGGATCAAGGACAAATCTTCTTCATCATACTCTACTTTCAAAGTTTTCAAAACAGCGACGATTTCTTTAAATACAGCTAAGTGATCTTCAATGATCCTCCTTCTGCCATTCGATGAGAGTATAAATATTGTTTAAGGTTCAACTTGCTTGTCAGGCTTTTAGTCATGTACAATTGCTCCAACATCAACCATAAAGCAGCTACAGAATTCTCCTTCAAAATGTCTTGAAGAATAGTATTTGATAGATGAAGGTGAATGTGAGAAATTACCTTCTTATAATTCTGTAATTTTTCCTCCGTGGTCAAAGTTGCTGACATCTTGTCAATTCGTAGGAACGCATCATCCAAATCCAGTTGTGCGAGTAATACAAGTATCTTAACCTGCCATAGCGAAACTCTAGTACTCCGATCCAAAAGTTGAATGTCATACTTCATGGAAGCCATCAAGAATAAAAAACTTCTAACAAATCAACATTGTGCTATGCGGAACTGCTGAACCTAGGCTTTGGTATCACTTGTTATGATTGATACCATTTGTTGTGGTACCAATCACCGAATTGAGATGTTGAGGTTATATGGCAAATAATAATAAAGTATATGATCAAACAAAAGAATAAAGAAGACAAGAATATGGCAAAAGAATTAGGAGATTTTATTGACTCAAGAATAATGGAGAAAAATTACAATGATCCTAAAAGCTAGTAATCATATATCTCACATTACAAAATTGTATAGAATAACCTAGTATTTATAGAGAAACATGTAGGGAACGTCCAAAATCCTAATAGATGAGTTGTAGTTGAAGTAATGTCAAAAAAACATGTTAAAATGTGAAACGGGGCTTGGGCAGGATAACACCATCGCTCGAGCGACAGGCGGGCGAGAGTCGGGCGACAGCTCTGTCGCTCGAGCGACATAGTAGCGCTAGGCGGGCTACAAAGTCTCGGTTTGTTTTCTCGTGGCCTCGCTCAAGCGTCCAATTAGCGGTCGGCTAGCGAAAAAGCGGTGACTTCTCTTCCCGATCCATAATTCAACATTTTCAAGTCTAATACAAATTCTAACTCCCAATAAGCTTCCAAAATAGAACTTTAACTTGACACGGGACTCCAAAAGTATTCTAAACTTGAATTTTTCATGACGT
>CAIGRN010174072.1:0-11295 GCA_903798345.1 Fraxinus anomala
GGGGGGGGGGGGCACTGATGAGAGAGAAATGATAGAATTTGACCATTGAGGATCGCGAGGGAACCAACTTTGAAGTTCATAAATTTAAGCAATATTAGCTAGATCTAGGTAATAACGGGAGTGGGATAAGCGCGCGCGCACACACATACACAAGACAAACATGGATAATTTTTAAAATGTTATTGTGGTATTATTTGGGAACTTATTATGAATTGCTCAGTTTTGAACGTGACACCTTCATGGTGAGTTATATAGCTAGCTAATTATGTCTTTTCTTTCATTTTGCTTATGTTTTAGAGTAGTTGAATATATAGTTTTGCTCAGAACTAATAAAAGTATAAGTTTAGGGGTGTTGATGAGCGTATTTTGCATTCTGATCTAGGCTCTTATATTTAAATAATATTTGATTATTTGGGCTGATTTATACTCATATTAGTGTATATATTGTTTTTGTAGAAGAAACTTTCAATTTGAAAATGATTGATGCAAAATGCAGGAAGTTTAAGCATAAAAGGACCAAAAGATATAAAACTAATAATTTACATTGAGAGCATGTAAAGAAATCACATCATACAGTTTTTTTTCAAAGAGCTCCACGGGGAAAATGATATACAGTTGGAAAGGAAATTAAATTTGGAGTTCAACATAAAAAAAATGGATGGCAATTAGGAGTTTTGGATAAAAAACTATGCGCGTCCAAAGTTAGGCTGCTGAAACCAAGAGTATTTTAGGTAATCTCATGGCATGATTTCTAAAGCCCATTGAAGATTATAAATAGTGGAAATTACACAATTCCCTACTTTTGGAGACCTAAATTCCAAAATCAGATTTTAAATTTTAGTTTGCAAAAGTCAGATATTTTATATATATAGATACATGTTTTTTATATTTAATTAAATATTAATAAAAATATTATAAAAATTAATTTATATACACCCCACCCCACCTCACCCCAACTTAAATCCCTAATTTCTCACCTTCAGCATATCTCCCTCACCACCGTCTCTCTCTCATAGCTGCCGGCGTCTTCTCTCCTCATAGCTGTCGGCGATGTCTTCTCCCATTCTCCCTCATCTCCTCCCTTCTCCTCCCCCTCTCTCCCGTCTCCACTCTAATTCATAACTCACGACGATGCCCTAATTTGCAGTAGCATCGCGACGCTGCTGGCTCCAATCACTACTGGCGCATCGCGACGCTGCTGCCTACATCGCAGCAGCGTCTCGACACTGCTGGCTCCAATCACTGCTCGAGAAGCATTCCTCAGGTAAATCTTGGTGCGAGGGTCGGGTGAAATCGTTTGATAACATTTTGGGGAAGCATTTGGTGCAGTATAAGGATGCCAACTAGGAATTATTGAATCTTGCAAAGGAAAAGATTGAGTGGGTAGCTCTATCGGTGATGAAAAAGTTTCGAAGACTGTGAAGGATTTCAGTGGTAGAAGATGAAGAGGACAATATCAAATATCTAGAGAGTATAGCCTTGGAGGATGACGACTGTTCTAAGGAATGGACTTTGAGGAAGAAGACTGGAAAATTGAAAAGTCGGGTTGTAGAAAAAAGTTGAATAAAGGAAGTGGAAGTTGAATTGAGCTAGTGGTAGAAATTTGAAGCAGCGTGTGCCTAAGAATTCTTTCAATGTCAATGGATTTGGGAGAAATAGAGTAGACTGAAAACAATGCTGATTGTAAGTATAAAAAGTTCGCTGGTGATAGTGTGTGGTTGGATGCAGTGGTGGTAGGTTTGTTGGTGGCCGTGATGGTAATGGCGACGACGGGGTGAGGGTGGTCAAAAGTAGCTGAAGTTGTTGTGCCAGTGGTACGTGACCAAGTAATAACTGTGACCTAAAAATTTGAAAATATGTGACTGAAAAATAATCTGCTACCAACAAATTTGAAAATATGTGACTAATAAAATTAACTGTGACCTATAAATTTTTTAATTTGTGACCTCGAAATTATCAGTGACTAATTAATTTGATAATATGTGATCAATAAACAAATTGTGACATATAATTATGTATATACGACCATTAATTGTATAAATGTGACTTTATTATATTTAATTAATAAATATTTTTAATTAATAATATAATTAATTAATAAATAATTTGATAAATTGTGATCGATTTGTAATAAATAAATGAGTTGTTAAGGTCACGGTTCATTGGTTACGAGTTTGAGTTCACAAGTCACGACCATTTTGTATAGTTCAAAAATCAATATAAATAGGTCACTGATCAATATGATCAATTAATTTGATAGTTGTGACCATATTGTATAGAACTGTGACTAATTAATTCATCGTTAAGGTCACAGATCACTGGTCACAGGTTTGAGTTCACAAGTCATAGTCATTTTTTATAGGTCACAAATCAATATAAACAAGTCACAGATGAATGTTAACATGTCACATGTCGTTTTGTAGAGTCACGATTCAAATTTACAGGTCACAGATTAACATGTCACATGTTGTTTGGAATTGTCACAGGAGTCGGAACAATTGTCGAAATCGGAGTAGTTGCCGGAATAAAGCGGCGACGTAAAAGTCGCGGAGTAGTCGTCGGAATCGAAATGGTAGCTAGAGAAGAGTGGTGACCAGAATAGTCGTCGGAAGTCACCGAAGTTCACCGGAATAGTCGTCGAAAGTTCGTTGGAAAGTCGTCGGAAAGTTTGTTGGAAAAGTCGCCGGAACGATCACCGGAGTAGAGCGGTGACCGGAACGATCGCCGGAGCGGTAGGGATGGTGGAGGTGGGATGAGTTAATTATATTATATATATCTTTATATCTTTTTATATATTTATATATATAAATATATATGTATGTATATGTCAAATATCTGATTTTTGAAATTTAAAATTTGTTTTCTTATTTTTGAAGTAGTGTATACTTAAAGTAGGATTTATGAATTATTCTTTTATAAATATGCTTAATTTAGGTCAAACAGAAGGGAGATTTCATACCATTATACTAAAATTCTTGGGAGACAAATTACAAGAAATTATCGACACTTGGGATGATTTTGAAGATGAAGAATGGCCATCTACAATCATTGAAGATATCAGATTAAGGATTATACCCATCTTTTCTTCCAAATTATCCAGATTATACATTTATTATTTATCTTTTATTTTTGTTATTAAAACATGATAGACTGAACTATTTGTTGTTAGGATTTTGAAGAAATTTTGTTAATTTTTTAACTCAATAAATCGCTTATTTTTAAACTAATTTTTTGTTGGGTTGATTATTAGTTATTGTGTTAATTACCATCCTATTTTTCACCAGTTTTAGTTTCAGTTTTTTTGTTTTTTCGTTTTTTTTTTTAAAAGAGGTAATGTATATTCAGTTAGCTAAAATAACAAATAATCTTATGTTCAAGATAGAGATACTTCTATGCTTAGTGCAATCTTTATGTTATTTTAGTTTTGTCTTGCATTCTCATCTTTTGCAATTCTTCATTGAAATATAGTTGGATTGTAGATGAAAATTGGATTAATTTACCTCGAAAAAGAAAAATATCATATAAAAAACGTCGTATGATTAGTGATTACATAAAACTAGACTTTGCTATAGGTGGGTAATTAAGGATTAAAGTGGATTATTGATTCCTAATACCTTATGTGATTAGATTAAATTTCAAGAATTTGTTTGCTTACTTTTAATTGTTTATTTTAATATATATAATTAAGCCTATGTTTAGCCCCCATTATTTAATGGAGTTATAATTTTTGAGATAATATTTTTTTGGAAAATGTGTGGTTGAAAAAGAAATAAATTTTTTCGATTTACATATAATATTATTTTATGAAAGATTTTGTGGTTGAAAATAAGAGAGAGAAAAATTATAATTTGAAACAATTGGGTCAAACGGAGGCTAAAAATTCAAAATTGAATAATTAATTTTGTGATTTTTTTATTAAAGTTAGTTTTAACTACGATGACAGCTCGAACTCTATTAATCTATTTTGTGATTTTTTTTATTAAAGTTAGTTTTAACTACGATGACAGCTCGAACTCTATTAATCACTTTGTTACTTGTTTACGATCCTCCCACTTGTGGATCAAATCAACCATAATGACCTAATATTCTACGAAAAAAGATCAATACTAATAATTTTTTTTTATAAAAGTTAAGCTAATTATTAATTAAAGTTTTATATATTAGTTGTTTGTTAATTAATAACTATGAACACTTTTGGACTATTGATAATATTAAATACTGGATTTTTTTTCTTAAGAATACTGCATATACTAGTTTTTTTGTAATTTGATTATTATTAATCTAATTGAGGACTCGTATTTTTCTAAAAAGATATTTTTATAAACATGAGATAAAATTTTGTTACTATGTGTTATAGACATTTGGTCATGCAAGTAGCTATTCAGAATAGTATAGATCGTATTACGGAAATAAATAATTACACAAAATGACGATTTACAATAAGTTTTACAGGTATATAGCTTAACATGTAAGATTTTCTCCTAAAATGGAAGTACGTAAAATTAAAATGATTTTATAAAAGCTGGTCTTGATATAGGACAAGCGCCTACTAAACACAGGCATCGTACTCAAACTGCTAGTCTTGATGTAGGACAACAACTCGCAGGAGGTGGGCATAAGTTAATTTCTCCCTTTAAGTAGGAGTAAGCTCCTTCGCAAGTTTTTAACAAAATTAATTAAAATAAGCATATGCAGACTTTGTTGTCTGGGAAACAAAGGGATGAAGCGCCGATAATTGCGGCAAGGATGAATAAAGACTTAAAACCCAGGGTAAACCGCCGGGGAGAATAAGATACTTTAGGATCCGTGATTGGATTGAACTCACTTGACACTTTTCTTTTCCCTTTGGGATCCATAACCGGACCCTGTGAAGTAAGGGGTATGGAATCCATAGGAAATAATCTTGAAGCCCTAGCACTATAGGACTTCAATGGAGGTCTTTGGTTGAAAACTCGATCGCCATTGAAGGCTCCTAGAACTCTCAGAACCTTCAAGAATCAATTTTTTAGGAGGGGGAGGTACATCAACTTTCTGACGTTTAGAGGCTGCTGAAGGTGTTTTCCTCAAGTCAATTTGCACTAAAAAAAAAAAACAGATATTGTCCAAAGACAAAAATGATTCTTTGAAACAAATAAGCTAGTACCTAAACTTACTTATAGTAACCTGGATATCTGCGTCGTGAAATTTTGGATTGGAGGGGTGGAACAATCCCTCAATTTCGCGAGTCTCGGAACTTAAGTTAAGAACAGGTGCTATCAAAGCACGAAGCTCGTTCAAAGCTTGACCGCGAAGGGGAGCCAGTTGTTTATCTGCACCAACATAGTCAAATAAGATGATTTATAAGATAAAAATCAGAAATAAGTGAAGGAAAAACACTTAATATATGATGAGGTTAGCGTGGAGGAACAGACGCTTGTGTATTTGGAACGTTTGGATGGTCGGCGTTCGAAGAGAATGACCTAACTTTTGCATACAATGTCCGTTTTGGACCCATAACCCCATTCCGGAAAGCTCGCGACGATCCCATTGAACTCCGCCGTGATGTATAATGGATTTTGAACGTTTGAATTCATTTTCTAAGTCATAACGGCACTTAATGTTTCTTAGTTCATTATTTTTAATGTTTATTTATTTTGCTTTGTAGCCCAGTCCATTAAGAGACTGCTGGCTCAGTAGGTTATCTGTTCTTTTTATATTTAAAGCTCTAAAACGTCTTGTAGATTTTTGGTTGTTCATGAAATAAGAAAAGGTATTTATTTTCTTAAGGACAATCTGTTTCATCTTGTTATTGTTGTGTTTGTAGTTTCGAACTACATCAATATATTCACAATAAAATTGGGGCATAATCGTCGAAGGATGGGGGTATTAGGGTGAAGCCCCAATTACTCCGAACACAGAAGAAACTATCTTTCCAATTATGAACTTTATTGAGAGTAATGACAAGCGCTGGGTATGTCCTAGGAGAGTGGGGGGAAAGATAATAGTATCATTTTTGTGGATTCGCTTTATTTCTCACATTCACAGGATCGTAAATAGATTGAAAAATGTCTGGTGAAAGCTCTCCCTCTAAACCTGTGGATTTCCATAGCAAAAACGATCCCATCATATGGGCTAATCCATTTGGAGTAAATTGGGTAGGAGTGATATTGAAAGAAGAAAGAACATTACGGAAAAATGATGAAAGAGAACTCTAAACCCTATATCCATCGAATGTTTGTGAATGATTATACATTCATGAGGGGGCAATCCCTAGTTTAGAATTATCTGAGACAAATCAACTCTACGTCATCAAAGACACCAAAGGGGTTCTGAATTTCACACAAGTCATTCTCAGTAATATACGTGAACATCTCTCAAGCTTCAAAAACCTCCATATCACTAACATTAAGGTCATCTGAATCATTCGAAGGCTCGCAACTCTTATCAACCTTATGTTGGAAACTACCCCCCTCCCCCCGATTTAAAAAGTTTCGAGTTAGCCCCAGAACTAGATGTATTCGTTATAGAAGGAGGTATCCCTGAGTTTAGAACTTTCTACTTTCAAAATAGATGACATATCCTGGGAGTCGCTCTGTGAAGATATCCTAACAAAAGAATCACGAGCAAAATAAAGGAAAAACACGAAGAAGCTTTCAAAGCAAAAGATAAAATCACCAAAAAAAAGTGTTGGGCACAAATAAACAAAGAAGTACAGAAGAAGAAGCAAGAAAGAAAGAAACCTACAAAAGAGGAGAACGCATTTATAGGTTCTAAAAGAGAGCGTAAGTCGCCAAATTAAGTACTTAAACAAATCCCAATCATCCAAAGTACCTAGGCAATCGCAGCCATCGAAATTAAAGATGCCTGACTAAGAATTCAAAAAGGAATATATACGATTACGCATAACTGACGTGCATTAGATGCGCACTTGCAATGAATAATAAAATCGGACTTCGGAGAATAATTGTTGAATCAAAGAATCAATACCGCGAGCTCATGCTTAGTGAGCCATAAGGTGAAGGGGCAAGCCATTCCCCCATTCAGGTTGGAAACCATTATAGAGGTACACGTGAGCAAATGTTTAAAGCATGACTCCAAAGCCAATGAATGAAAGATGCGTAAACTAATGAATAAAATGTGATACTATAATAGAATCAGTTATGAGCTAGCCCATGAAAGGCCTCAATTAATCATTATTCCTAAAGGAACGAATTATCTCCAAAGCCTTAAGAGAAATCCATAAATACTACCATCTAAAAGCATAAAAGGCATGCAAATTCAAATATATCCCTCCAAATAGTCATTTCTAATCTTGTTCCAGTTTGAGCATCAAAATTAGTGAGTTTAAAAGGCGAAAATCTTAGTTAAGTGAGAGAAAGTTTATTGATCTGATTTCTATTATCAACATTCACCACAATATATATTAGACCTTGTAGAAATATGATATGAGCTAAACTTTGTACCGTCCCATGTCAAGTGTTCAATCCCTTAGTCTAAACGATGGCTCCTGTGGAACCAGCGTCTTCATATACCCCTTATTGCCTTCCAATATAATACCTTAAACGTCTTGACACCTTTGTTGTAAACAAATTGTTCCAATTCATGCATCGTTCTTTTGAAGATACATTAGATTGCTTTCAAATAAGCCCTTGTTTGATCCCCATTATTTCCAAAATACAAATTTTCTCTCTTTTTTTAACCACATATTCTTCAATAAAATAATATTACACGCAACTCCAATTTTTTTTCAAGTACACATTATTCATCAATCTACTACTTCAAAATGCATTCTTAAGAAAAAAAAAATAGGGCTTAAACAGGCTCTAAATACTTAGTTACTTAAAACACGCCATTCCCCATTGTTGTTTTCCTTGCAAGAATAGTGAACTTTACCTAACTACTTTCACTAATGCAGGCTGAACTGGTAATTCAGATGATTGCTCCTCAACATCTACATATATCCTACTTCTTGTTAACAATCCTATTTCTTGTTGCTTGGGAAAATAAAAAGTAGTAACTCACTCCTCTACCAAAGCTGAATACCGTGCCTTTGCCTTTTGCTTTGCTGAGGTTCTATTGATTAAAAATATTTTGCAAGAAATTCGTGTTTCATTCTTGCATTTCCCAACTATCTTTTATGACAATACTTATCTCACTATTCTTGTGTTTCATTCTCACAAGAAACACATTGCCATTAATTATCACTATATTCCAATCATGTTTTAATAAGCTCATTTTTCCAATGATCAGCTGGCAACTTACTAAGCCCCTATCGATAACCAAATTCACTCACATTTATCTAAGATTGGAATATCCAACAAGAGCTCCATTTTAGTATGACCCATTAAGGATGAACTTTGAAAATAACTAGATTGAAGATGGCAACACCCAAAGCTTATCTCCACCTTATCAAACCTCATCACATAGTAGTAAGGATCGATTACCTCAACAACGACAACAGTTGCATTATTTTTGAATATTGTCATATTTGTTTCAGACTTGTAATTCAAATTATAAAATGTAGATTAGAGTCCTTGTCACTTTGATTTATATCCTTGTCACTTTGTATTGTTATCGTATCATTAGTAACTGTAAATATGTATCATTTAACAAAACTCATTTAATATCAAGTAATAAATAATTTCATATTAGCTTTTACATAAGAATCTGGGAGGAGCTAGGAATTAACGTTATGGGGAAATTTTTTTAAAAAATATAATATACGAATAAAATTCATATATTTACAAGAAAAGTTATAATATAACATTACTTATTACCATTGTACCTGATGATACTTTATAGAATAGAACTCATCTATAATAGAATCTAGATATAAATTCATACTAAATTCTCGTTCAATGTTTAGTGTCAAACAATCAACAAGAAAACCACCATCCATTTTGTTACGAATTTCAATCTTTACATGTTTCATGAAAATGCTAGCCGTCGTTGAAACAAGTAGTGTCAATATGAAACAAATCAATTTAGTCAAAATTATGTAACTCTCTGACCTTCTACTGGCAATCAATCATAAATCAAAATATGTAGGTACTTGAAATTGAGGTTCAGAAATCACAGCATTCCAATAATGTTGCAACTTAACTTTCAAACAATAAATATCTTGCTATATAAAATTTTCAGGATAAAACTTCTCCACAAGCTTACAAATATTGTCCATGTTAAATGATTCAAAAGAATTTTTTGAATCCAAAGCCGTATTGAGATAAATGAGTTCTAATGATGTCTCATTAAATCTTGGATTTGGAGTGAACGTCGTTCAATAGAATCAAATGGTTCCAAATTAAGATTAGAAGATGAAGGCCGTTCAACTTCAGAAGATGACATTGGATTTGGAGAAGAATTGGAGTACCTGATGTTTGTTACTCTTTGAAAAGAAATATAACAAGGTTCTTCCTTTTTTGGAAGAAGATCGATCTTCTTCCATATTAAACTCAAAAGCATAAATATCAAAATACTTCAATATCTTATAAATTTCTATCATTATATCATATGTAATAAGCACAGAGCTCTCATTTTGCAAATTTAACATGGCTAAATTCTCAAACTAACATTTCCTAAATAAATTCCTAATTTAGCACAATCTATAATACGCCCTTCAAGCATCTTCACCAAGACTAAACTAGAAAATTTAGTATGATTATCTCTACTTCTACATACAAAGATATACATATCCATCAAGACCCAATTTTGCCAAGCATTGAGAATTCATTCTCCGCAATTTTTATGGCCTATTGACAATTCTAAATGCACATCACTGCATCACATGTGAATAGGTAAAAATCACAGCTAAATCATAACTTTTATCCCCAATTTTCACTCAGTCGCAGCTAAATAAAAAGTTATTAAAATACATTTACCGATTTTCATTTACTGATTTTCACTCAATCACAACTAAATAAAAATAATTAAAATACATTTACCAATTTTCATTTACCGATTTTTACTCAATCATAGCTAAATAAATCATAAAACTGTAATATATGTCAAAGAGGCCATGAATTTTCATTTATTGATTTTTTTGTACCTGAAGAGTGAAGGGCCGGCTGATTGCTGAAGAACAGAGACAGAGGGCCAGTGATTGTCTCCAGGGGTAGTGAAATACTGAAGTCTGAAACCTCAAATCGTGCTGAAGGTTCGGACTTCAGCGGATGGCGATCGTCTCCACGGGGCGGGTAAAATGAAAGTTTGAAGGCTGATTGGCTGAAAGTGAAGGTGAAATGCCGAATTGAAAACCAGAAACCGCGAAAAACGAAAATATATGGGTGAAAGGGTTTGGGAATTAATTGGATTTTCAAATGGGCCACAACAATGGGCTTAAACTGTTGAACAACAATGGACCATCTCCAATTTACCTTTATTTTTAATAGATCTGGGCTTGGACAACAGCAGGCTACAGCTTAGTGTAGCCCACTGCTGAATCCGCCCATGTGTGGGAGTCATGTTGTTGATATCTTTCTACATAGTTCTCTCAAGAATTTTAGTAGTTCACCTAGTCAATTAGGGGTAGATTCATCTCATGCTAATTCTTAGTCAGTCTTGAAAAGTTTCAATATAAAAAGATAAAGCTTGACAAGATCAATTTTTAAAATTGTCACGATGTATAAGTTCTAATAAAATATTTTATTGTGTAAAGTTTAGATTTTGATAATTTTACATTATAAAAGTTTAAATTTTGCCACCACCCAATTTGGGTGTTATTTCACCATGCCATAGCACTCTTGTTGATCGCAATAAGGAATGGAGTTTTGCTTTCGGATAAAGCTTCCTTAATTGCGAAGATGACATGTTTATAATGATTATTGACTAAGGTGAGTAAACTAAATTAATATGTCAACTTGATCAGCTACATGTCATATGCGTTTTACTTGTACTCTTTTAAGACATATTTAATACATTAAAACTGAATCTAAACAATAATTTCTTAAATTTCTTATCCTCAATAATGTTTAATGTCTTCTTCTCAATTGTGTTGAATTTATTCAATCTTTACCCTCCATTTGAAAAAAAAAAAATTTTAAAAATTATGCCTTCCGTAAATTTATAATGGTTTATAAACGGGAGTGGTAAGAAAAATAGTAGTGATCATATAATTAATGTTTGATTTTAACTTAATTTATATATTGGTTGACTAACAGAGACTAAACGTTTTACAAATTCAGTCAAATATTAATTTTAATCACACATTCATAAATGTTACTTATTATTATCTATACATTTCATAGACAGTAGCGAATCCATGACCAAAGTTCAGCTAGGCCGGACCGACTGTTGAAGTCATTTGGTCATTTTCAGGAG